>VWZW01003808.1:1429806-1549807 GCA_013397115.1 Edolisoma coerulescens | reverse complement strand
GGGCATGGCGGCATCGCGCCCCGGTGAGGGCAGACCCCGCATGGGACACCCAACTAGGGGCGGACTCGCTGCCCTGTACTTATCAAATCTGAGAACACACCGAAGTCTAAAGTGGGAATAAAATAATCAGTTGAAAGGGCGAGGGAGCTGGTCCTGTTCAGCCTCGAGAAAAGGCAGCTGAGAGGGGTCTTCATCCATGTCTGTCAGTGTCTGCAGAGAGGGGGCAGAGAATGGATCAGGCTCTGCTCCGTGGTGCTGAGCAATAGAACAAGAAGAACGGGCAGGAACTGATGTACAAAACGTTCCACCTGAACATGAAGAAAAACTTCTTTCCTGTGCAGTGACTGAGCCCTGAACAGGTTGCCCTGAGAAGGTGTGGAGTCTCCCTCGCTGGAGATATTCCAGAACCGTCTGGACACAATCCTATGCCATGTGTGCTAGGATGACCCTGCTTGAGCAGGAAGGTGACACCAGATGGCCCGCTGTGATCCCTTCCAGCCTGACCCCTTCTGGGATTCTGTGGTCCTCTGCCCGGTGGGGCTGTGGATTCTGACTAGCACATACCTGCAGTGCAAGCGCACATCTCCACACTGAAAGCCATCATCTGTTTTATTAACATGTGGTTACATCCATTAATTACACTTAGATTCAATTCCCCTACTTGGGGTGCAACATGAGCCTGACACTGCAGCGCAGCAGGGTTTTTACCCACAGAAAGGAGAGGTGGCTGCAATGTTAAATGAGGACATGACCTTTTCTTTCGTCTTTGTCCCAAATACCCACTTAATAACGGAGTCCTTGATCTCAGGAGCACTGCTTGAATCGATGCTCTAATTGTGAGTTATTTTCATCCTAGTGACTTCTCTCTCGGGGGTGAAAACACCACACAGCGATGAGATCTCCTCAAGGTGATTGAGGTGCGGCTGATATCGGGCCAAAGACAGGGAAGGGCAAAGTGAATCGTGCTTGTTCCTTTAGGGGAGTGTGAAGGTGACCTGAGACTGGTTCAAGGCGCTTAGTGGACAAAGCCGAGCTGGTAACGGGGCAGGAGCTGGGAGTTCAGCAGCAAAGCCCTCGCTGGGACAGGATGGCCCGCACGGGCAGGATGCAGATTTATCCATACGGAGCATCACTTGTGTTGGGAAAGAAGCGCTTAGTGCTGATGGCGGCCCCTAAGCGGGGGAGTCTGGGAGGGCCTGAGGACACTTGCGGAGGGCAGGGACACAGCCTAGCGCCGGGCGCGCGTTTGGGAAAAATCCCCGAGGCACGGGGAACGTGGCACCGCCCCCGGGGCCGCCCCCTGCTCAGCGCTGCTCGCCGCGCCCGCCCGCGCGCCTCCCGCCCCGCGCCCTCCGCGCTAACCACAGAGTTCACCGCAGCGCCGGCCGGCGTGACGCGAGCGGCGCCTCGCCCTCCCATTGGCTGAAGGCCCCGCGCGTGCACGGGCTCGCCGTGCGGGCGGCGCCGAGGCGCGGGCGGGCGCGGCGGGATGTCGGGGCCCAACGGAGACCCGCACGTGCTGGGCGGCGGCACCGGCGACGACGGCGACGACGGCGGGGACACCTTCGAGGAGGAAGGTGCGTGGGGGAGAGCGGGGCCGCCACCTCGGAAGGGATCCCCTAGGGCAGGATGGCCTGGCCTGGTCCGCTGGGCTGCGGGTGGCAGAGCCAGGTGTGTCCAGATGTGTCCCGATGTTCTGCCGGGAGCGGTGCCCAACGCCAGTGATGCACCCGCTGCACGGCAGTGGGGCTGAGGGGCTGCAGGATTTGATTCCTACCCTGCCATAGGGCACCGAACTCCTATGTGTTGCCCTGGGGTGGATTTTTTTTCTTGTGAAAAACTTATTTTGTGCCTTTGCTGGTGTACGGGGTGCGGATGTCAGAGGAAAGATGTTCAGGTTTCGAAACCACAGGGCAGATCATGTGGGCAGATCTGGGAGAAGTAGTCATGCATGGAAAAAGTGAATTTAATGCGGGTAGCTTGGCAAATTCCACTTTGGGGCATTTCTGCAGTGCCTGGGTAGGAAGCTTCTGATACTGCCCTATCCAGTTAGAACCAGCCCATGGAGAAAGTGAGACGACAGCAGAGCAGTAATTTGGACGTAGAGGTCACTCTTAAAACTGGAACTCTTTCAGAGTAAGCACTTTGCAACTTTTCTGTTGAAAATGGTGGAGTTGGGTTCTGCTGTTTCCCAAAACATTCAGTTTCCCAGATGTGACCCACACGGGTGATTTTAGGAGCTGTGTCTGGGATCTACCTACAGTGACAGGACAATCACTTCTGCCCTGAAACACCCTAAGCGCGTTCACTGCTTTGCATCATCACAGTGATTTGCATTTCACATTTTTTGAAGAGCTAAGAGAGACACTGGATGTGATGAAGAAAGTCACTGAATTGGATCTACATCCTAACTAAATGGGTTGTTCAGCTTGTTAACTGGGCTTTGTGTGCAGTAGCTGGCCATAAAGGGCTGCAGCTGTTTCCTGGTCCAGTGGAGCTGAGGCTGTGGATCTCTTCCTTCATCTCAAATAGGAAACCTGATTTTTGTCAACTGTTCTTTTAAGAATGTAGAGGAGTTAATGCAATTGCCATACTCCTGCTCAATGTTTTTAATAGGGATGTAGTTACGTTTCCACAAAAATCCACCAAGCTCACAACTAACGAAAAACAATCAAATAAAAGGTTTTTACAGCTTATTTTTAAATGTTTAAATTTTTTTTCATTTCCCAAAGCTGCACAAATTATGTAACCTTCATTTGAGCTTTAGGCACTGAGAAAATTAAGCTTCTGCTGTGATTACAGACTTCTTGCCAAGCTGATGAATGTCCCTTGCCAGAAGTAGTTACCATGTCTGCTTGGGATCTGCTCACCATTTCACTGGAATATGGTGTATCAAATTGAAGAGCTGTAACTCACATACCTTGAAAAATGCTGATCATTTGAAAAATACTGATAACTGCCACAGTTTGGAAAGCATGTGTTTGTCAGATTGATTTTAAAATGCAAGAAGACCATCAGTGCTCTTGTTCATAATGCCACCTCTGTGTAATACCTGCAAGGCCAAACTTTTATTAATGAGCTAAAATGCAACATTACACAATTCTCCAAAGAATTAAAGGCTGCAACACTCTGAACGGCTCCAAAGTGGTTATAAGAAAAGGAGGACAATTATTTTTTTATAATGAAACTTCTTAGGTATTAATAATGCAAATGACTGCAACGTTTAAATATTCACAGTTCTTTTAAAGCTGCTGGAAAGGGCAGTGCCTGGACCTGGTGTGCTGGGGCACCAGGCCACCCTGGCAAAGGGGCAGCTGAGAGGGGCAGAGCTGGGCTGGGGGATTTCAGCCCAGCCTGACCTTCACAGGGTACCCAGAGCACATCTTCATCCTCCCTCCTCTCTCTGTGTCCTTCAGCTCAGCCCAGTGTTCCAGGCACTGTGTGTATCACACTGGGCTCAGAGGAGCTGAGGGGAGAGGAGCCCCAGCCTGTGTGGGCTTGTCCCACCCACACAGGCATCCTTCCCTGTCCTGCAGCCCACGATCCTCACAAACATCAGCCCACAGCTCACGGCTCCAGCTCTGCCTCCCTGCACTCACCAAGCTGTGTGGCTTCAGAAAGGAACATGGGACTGGCTCCATCTGGGGTCCCCTGCAGCGCCCCAGGGTTCCTGAATAACCTCAGCAGTTTATCTTGTCCATTTCTTCAGTTTGGGTTTTTGTTATTCTTCAAGACTGTGTGAGTATTGCTTGGAGCAATCCAAAAGCAAGTGTTTCGTGCAGTAGCACGGCACTCTTCAGCTGAGTAAGAGTGCTAACACTCACCACTGTGAAATGCCATGGTACTGAGGCAAACTGCTGCACTTGCAACAATGCTGTGAATAAGGAACTGTACCTGGAGAACCAGCTGCCAGGATCATCTGCAGTGAGTCTAGGTTTAATCTGAAGAACCCAAAGCCTTAATAGAGCATGAAAATCCTGTGGCTGAACTCAGTGCCCAACACTTACCTTCTTGTGGAAATGATGGTGCCACTACCAGCACCTTTGGGCTCATCCCCTCCTCCTGCCAAAGCCATGATGGTTGCACTGTTATGACAGCCTGGCTCCAGCCAGGCCCTAGTGAAGCACATCCCAGCTTGGAAGCCTTATCCAGATAATTTGCAGAAAATAAACACTGTGACATGCTGACAAAATGCCTGTACTGTCACGAAAGATAATTCCAAAGGCAGCTAAAAAGGCTGACTTGTCTTTGGGATTTATCTGGTACTGTTGCAGTCAGCACTCAGCCTATGGTTGGCTGTTTGTGTGTGAGATCTGAGGCTGTCAGATGCACCCACAGTGGGTTTGGACTGCCCAGGTACCTTGCCTTACATCTTCTTACCAGTGCTCCAGCTTCCCATTGGCCTCATTTGATCAGGGAACACAGCACATGCAGGATTCAGTTGCATTTTACTTTACCCACGCAGGGGCAAATAAGGCACAGCCAAAATGCTGTGGGCACGTTTTGCCGGATGTCTCGCTGCCTGCTCTGACTGCAGTGACAATGTACTTACATTGTTCAGTCTCTCATTTCCCTTGCTTTTAGAATATGCAGCAATAAACTCCATGCTAGACCAGATCAACTCCTGCTTGGATCACCTGGAAGAGAAGAATGATCACCTACACATCTGCTTGAAGGAACTGCTGGAGTCCAACCGCCAGACCCGGCTGGAGTTCCAGCAGCAGAGCAAGCAGCTGAACACGGGAGCTGATGTGCAGGGATCCCAGCCTCCTGCCTAGAGTCTGACCACACACTCTCAGCTGGTGTTGCTAAGGGGAACAGTTATTGGTCACAAATTTAACGTAAAACTTGAATAGCAGAGGTGCCTCATGTGTTACTTGTTCCTTTCTGTGTTTGTATCCTGCCATTCATCTCCATGTTCTGTTTCCCTTTAGCTATGAGAGAGGTGCAGAAGCACAAGGGGGGTGTAGGGAGAGCTGGTTCTTTCTGCTCCCCAACATGAGCCTGGTACTCACGCTTGGTTAAAGCTGGCTGTTGGAAACCTGAGGCCATGCAGGTAGTTTACAGGCAGGCCCTCTTCACAAAGTGGAAAAATTATCTCTGCTCTCTTTTCTTTAAATCCAAGCAAGGAGTATTAAGGCTCTAGCTCCTTCCCTCAGAAAGCACAGTACAGGCAGGGGCTGTCCTGACTCCAGGCTTGTCCCTAAGTATAACTCTGGTGACAGCCTTGGAGAGGGAGGGCCTAGGCCAGCTGCTGCCTTGAAGCTACAGCTTCTCCCTTAGTCACATTAACTGTGATGTACAAAATATTGGCATGTGGTTCCAGATCCCTGGACACTTCCGCTCCATTCCAAGCACATAAGACAAGCTACCAGGGTGATGTTTCTGACCACTGTAACTGGGAGCTTCCCCAACTCCTTCAGCTGCTATTAAGGACTGAGGTGTGGAGAGAAGCAGAGCAACCTGGTTAGCCCTCACCACAGCATCAGCAATAGAGAGCAGAGCCCTCCCTGTACATTCTGACAAGGCACGAGAGGTCTGGTCTGTAACTTGTGATCTTGTCAGTATGTCCTAGAGCCAGCAATTTTGAAGCAAGTCTTACTGTTCTACTTATGTAGAGTTAAAGGAGTTTTTTTGGAAAGTTACAGAGGTTATTTAAAAGAAATCTGTTTTATTAAAATCAGTTTGAAACAAAATTTGTTCCTGAGAGTCTCCACTATGAGAACAGATTGGACTAAGCCTTGTAGTATTAACAAAGGACCAAAGTGCATGTTCTTGCCTAGCTTAGGACTTGTCCAAGACTGCTTGTCCAACAGTGTGTGTCTTTGAAAGGAAAGTGTTCTGAGAAGCAGAATTTGGCAGAGTCTCCCAAGAGATAAACATTTTCTTTGCCTGGAAAGGAAATGAGGAACTACAAAGAATTCTTAAGTCTGCATCCATCACTCCGTGAAGTCTGTCCCCTATGGAAATCCCATTACCATCTTCTTTCAGGTTCAACAATCCAAGCCTCAGTCTTTCCACATAATTGCTGTATCCCAACTGTACAAGTAATAATCAACACTATCCTGTATTAGACACGCTAAAGCCAGGCTTATTTATTCTTAAAATAAAAACAGCAGTAAAGTTGAAGGTTTTGCTCTATTAAAAGACTCAGAAAATAAACATTTCCAGCAAATATCGTATGTAAAGGGCTCTCCTTTAAGGCCACTCTATCTGGGTTTGCGCCTGGAAGAGCGTCTGCACCCAGCAGAGGTGAGACCGGCTGTCTCACCTTTGGCGAGGGAGGAGGGCTCTGCTGCTGCCTCCTGGCCTGCGTCTGCTGCCTCGTTCTGTCCTAAGCCTCCTCCACTCCCTGGATCCTGGTGGTCGCCTGTGCCTGCCCTCTGCCTGGCTGTGTTGGCTTCTTCCTCATGTCCCAATGACTCCCCTGCGGTGTGGCTCTCCTCAGAGAACTGGCAGTCGGCACTAGTGGCAGTGGACTTGCTCTCTTCCTGTAGACTTTCTTCTTCTACAACCATGATACCACACACATTGTCAGTCACACTGGCCAGGCTCTTGCCCTCTGGCCCAGAGGTGGCCAGCTCACCCTTACCCTCCAGAGACCTTGAAGTTTGTTCTTGCAGGGCTGACAGCTCTGTGCCCTCCTTATCTATCCCACGATCATCATTCATCTTCTTGCTGGTATGTGCTGTTGTAGCAAGAGACTGTTTTGGATCATCCAGCAATTGGGAGCTGGAGCCCTGGGAATGCAAAGGAGCCTCGGGGTAGGCAGTTGTGGCACGATGCCTTGATGCCTTGTATCTCTACAAATACAAACAAACCAACATGAGTGAGAAGCCCAGCTCAGCTCCTGTCACTGCAGCAAAGCAGCAGCTGGTCCAGGAACAGCAAACAGAACCTGTACAAAAACAGTGGTGAGTGGCTGGGGCACAAGTGATCTCAGCAGCTCCTGGCCTGGCTGCTGAGGCTCTCAACAGAGAAGGGTCAGCTCCTGTGAGGAAAAGTGATATTAAAAACTGAAGTCCCTCTCGCATTACTTAATGCTGAGCGAGCGCATTGCAGACCTGTGGCTCCTGAGACAGCAATCGTGATTGGCAACTGTTCATCTCAGTCAGACTCAGGACTCTGTAGATACAACAGTGCAAGTGACAGCTTCACTTCAGCTACTACCAGGACATGTACCCTGGACACGTGAGGCTCTGCACAGTCCTTAGTTACTGGTGTGATTTAATGTTTATCAGCCAAAGCAAGGCTTAAGTTGAAAGCTTAGTATTTCTTCACTCTGTTGATACAATCTGCACGGTCAGTAGAACTGGACAGGAAGCCTACGATGTCAGTTTTATCTCATTACAAGTCACTGAGGTTTTCCACAGAATAAAGGTAAGCATATCATCAATAAAAGGACTCATTTGCACTCACTATCATGATGAACCAGTAGAGGTCTGTAAAGAGATTAAATTTGCTACTAGGCATGTTCTAGACTGGATTTCAGGCAAACAACTCGCTCTAGGTAGCTAACACATAGCAGGAACCCAGTCTTCAATGCCCAGACAGAGCATGACCTAAAGGAACAAACTGAAGTTCACTCTTTTCCACATCAGTTCCCTCCATAATCAACTCCCTTTCAGCTGCTTGCTGAAGGGTTCCTTGAACTGGCAGTAGCATTACACCTGACAACTTAAGGAAACAATTTCAAGTGCAATGGCTTTCACCAGTCTGCAATGTGGAATTACACCACATCTGACAGGCAGCTTTACATTGTAATTGTTTATCGCTGCAGGCTTGTTCTTCCTCTGTCCTCAAATCGTGGGACATGAACAATATCATATCACATTGGAATTAGATCAGTCCAGTCATAATGTACCCAAATGAAAGCAGGTGCAGGCATGCAAATTGGTGTCCAGAGTGATGCTGTGAACTGTCTCAACAGCACACAATTCTCTGCTTTGAAACCCTCTGCTGAGAATACCCCAGCAACTGGCAGTGATTTAACTTGGACGGTGACAACCCCAAGGCACCCAGGCAGCCAAAAATAATAGTTATCTGCCTGCAGACACACAAGCCTGGACTCTTCTCATGAACTCCCCAGGTCACTCTGGCATCCATTTGAAGAACATCTGATTTCAGCTCTTAAGTGGGCCAAAAGAGTGACATAAGTGACTGCTGCTGCAGTTGCACTCTATGCTGATCTAAAACAAGCCAGGAAGACAGCAAGGCCAATTCCTTCATTCCTGAAATGACTAGCTGCAGGAGTGGGAGAGGATGAGCAACCATGAAGGAACAGCTGTGGTCTCCTGCCATTCCAAATCCACTGCTCTGAGTGCTGGCAGAATTCTAAAGCACCCCACCCCTTCCTGGAGGCAGTGATGGCTGACTAGGAATAGTTTCTTCTGTCAGAAGACTAGAAGAAAAACATGAAGTTTTGGGGGTTTAGGGGTGTGTGTCCGTGTATGGGGTTTGGGGTTTTTTTTAAACACTATTTAAAAAGGTGGTAGGGAAGCACAGCAGGTTTTGGGAGTAGATTGTGGGTGCAGGCAGAGGACAAAGTCAATGTGGGAGCCTCCCTCCTCGCCAAGGACAGGAAATAGTGTTCTCCCATACAGGAGGGCCCAGGCAGTGGTCACGGGATAGGGGAGAGACAGTGCAAGCCCTGCGTACCCTCCACAAGCACTGATCCAGGCCCCTCACCCCCTGGCAAGTCAACAAGGACAGAACAATGGAGGCAGATTCCAGGCCAGCCCAGTAGGAAAAGCTTTAGATACGAAAGCAGCAAGGGGCAATATGGCTTCTTTAGGTGGAGCCAGAAAAGCAAAGGAACAGCATCAGTTGGCAGAGCTTTGTGCTAAGGAGTTTCTAGGAAAGGGTAGCAGACAGACAGACAGACAGACAGACTTCCTCTTTCAGGCTGACCCTGGGGACAAATGGACTCTCACCAGCTTGTAGATTCTATCACATAAAGAGTCTGTAACGTTAAATTGTCGGATTTCTAAGGTATCTGATTTTACCAGGCCTCTTTCTGGGTGAATCACACCCACAGTTTTGGCTAAAGGAGCTGTTCCTGCAGTATCACACCTTGAGATGCACATGCACCAGCTTTCTTTACAAGGAACAGCCTCTCGCTCTTGCTCTTTCCCATCTTGATTGACCTGTAATCTAACAGAGAAGAGGCCTAGACTAAATGACAGACTCCACAGGTTCAGCAAACAGAGCAGACACTCTGAGGAAGATTCCCAGCCAGAAACGGGCAAAAAGATGACAGCAGCAGTAGCTGGGAAGCAGGACTAGACTGATTTTAGATCTACAGGGGCCAAGGGAGACAAAGACAGAGCACACCAGGAGAAAGGTATGGCACAATGGACACCAAGGATGATGGAAATGAGCTGGAGACAAGACAGCTAACGTGGTGGATTCACTGGAGACACGCACGGGGGTAACAAATGCCAGGCCATGCAATCGCCAAAGGGTCTAACCTGAAAGTTCTCAAAATGCATCAGGGACTTGCAGTGTGCGAGCCGGGCAGCGGAGTCGCTATGGTAGAATTTGTGACACAGCCTGCAGAGGTAACCTGCGACGGGGACCAGAAAATCCAGGCCTGCGAAACGGGAGGGGAAGGGAAATCACAGATCACATTGAATGGAACTCAAATAATGAGAGCATGTTAAAAGAGAAGGGGGATGGGGGTAAAAAGGGAGAGGTGGAAAGCTTTGTTTCTGTTAATCAGGGATTTGCAAGATGACTTGCTGAATATCTTGTCTTACCATGGAATGGCTGTGGTTGATATTCAGAGAGAAATCTGGCTGCCAGAGCAAAGAAACTACACAGAGCGTTAAGAGGGGGAAAAGGGAGAAAAGAATACAATGGAAAACTACAGAGAACATGTGATCTAATGTAATGAGATCAAACCAAGCAGAAGACAGCAGGCGCGCAAGAGGAACACGCAGAGAACATTCACAGCATGAATCATTATTCCATCTGCCACACGATAGTGGAAGGTTACAGCGATATGGAAGATTGGTGTAAACAGAGCTCTCCTTGGGCACAAAACAGCCTCTGCAGAGCTGCCCTCCTCAAACACGAGTGGCCATTAGGGGTTTGAAGTCAGTTGCTTACAGGGTGGGGACCAGACACAGCCATCTGGAGGCATCACTGCCCACCAGGCCAGCAGCATGGCTGAGGAACTGCTCGGTACAGCGTGGGGGTTCTGAAGCGGAGGAAACATGCACAGTTTGGGTCTAGTAGAGTTTGATACTGTCAGTGCTGCTCAGTATCTCTCTGCAAGCTGCATTTCTGTTGGAAAGCATTCCAATCAAAATGCTTTCTGACTCCATCCCTCCAGAGCATCCCTCATTTGCTACCTACTTTCTTCAGTACTCCTGCCCTGCTTGTTCCATGTCCTACCTTAGAAATGTATCTGGCTCTTATCCTTCTTCAAAGCAAAAGGCAGTTGACAAACATGAATCACATCCTTATGTTTTATCACACAGTAATAAAAGAAACATCCTACTCTCAGGAGAGGTTCTTCTCCAGGCAGCAGTGACCTGCCCCAGTCCAATGCAGATGCTGCAGCACCATGGCCCAGGAAGTAATTTTAACAGTAGGTAGAGACCATCCTCTCCTACAGATACAGCATATGGCCAGAGAAGGCTCTGTGGCCCTTTGTGCTTAACTCTGCTTGCTTACCATAGGCTGTGTCTGGACAATACTTCTCACTTCCTTCGTAATCCTCCAAAGACACTTCCTTCAGCCCAGTCTGGAAACCAAAAGAACATTAGTGCCTACTGTATCTATGTCAATTCCCAGGCTCTTGCATTTTTCTGGTAAGCTTGGGAGCAAAACAGAGGATTCACATACCAGAGACGGAGTTGCACAGCCTCTGGTCAGGCATAGATGCAAACCCCAATGTCAGCAGACCACTTCATTTCAAGGATTAAAATCATCCCTTGCACTCCAAGCCTGAAATAGCTTAGCCATGTACCTCCTTCTTGGTAACTGCTCTCTACTGGGAATATATTTATCAAGATAAACCTCTACATATTTGCTATCAGACCCAGCTAGTGCTGGGCTGTTCAAAGAGACTTATGTCAATACTGCTCTGTCCTCCTCAACAAGGCTAATGTCTGAAGACAGCAGAAGCTGTACAGCACAGCAGAAACACCTTCACGTATCCCACACATAGTGCCTGACTCTCTTCTGCATCACCCTGTGCTCTGGAAGAACTCTAGAGTCCTCACCCTACTGCTGTGCAAGGTTGAGCAGACTCTTGAAAGCCTGAGCTCAACCAGCCAAGACCAACTAAGTCGTAGGATCCCACAGTAGATTTTCGGATAGGTCATTCCTTCTTTTGCATAGCATACCTGCTTGGCAGCAGAATCCTCATTCTCCATCAGCACTACATCAGGGTCTTCCTCCTCACCAGCTCCTCCCTCCTCCTCCTCCTCTTCCTCATCATCATCTTCAAAACAGCCAACAGCATCCACAGTGATCAATTCCTCTGAATCTTCTGGGCTCCCCAACTCCTTCTCTCCTAGCCTAATCTGTAAGGTACAGAAAAGAAAGACTGGATCAACTTTGCACTCGCCATTTAACCAAGGAAGAGTCCAGACTGAGGACAGATTGTATGTGATGAGCAGAAGGGACTGCAGGAGAGGCATAAAGCTCTCTCACTTCTAGACACATCCAACACCTTCTCCCTTTTTCACTCAACTTCTTTCAGCGCTAACAACTGAAGTTCAGCAAAAGATGAAAATTAGAACAGGGTTGGAAGAACTGCATGTCTTCCTTTCAGCCCTGCGGCAGTCAGGGAAGCAGAAAGTTATCCTGCTCTACAGTGTAGCTGCCTCCAGACCTGCACAGCTCTCCACCCAGGCAGTATTACCTCTTTGGCTTTCTGTTTGTGCTCAGGGGACTTCATATGCTCCACGAACTTGCGAGGGGTCTTGAAGTGGCGGCTGCAGACAGTGCAGAAAGGACGAAGCGAGCGTTTGGCCAGCTAAGGAAAGAGGGACAATTCCGTAAGTCACAAGAGGCATTGCTTTGGAGGAATGCAGATGAATCTTGAAACAAAGTCAGCCCCACATCCTGACAGACCACAAAGAAAACAGTCTTTTCAGCAGAAAGGACTCCTTAACTCTTATCCACCAAAAAGATGAAAAACATGCAGAGCAAAAATAAGTGTGTCTTAAAATAGGTGTTCTGACACTTCTTCCCTAAAAGTCAATAAATATGCTGGCCTGCCTAAAGTTTAGCTTGAAGAGGCTGCCCACCAATTCCTCCATTCAATTGATTAGGTGAGTATGATAAGCCGTATTTCTTAAGAAAAGTCAAGAATTACACACTAGAGGTGCCTCAGGCCATACTGACACGTCATGACAACTGGAAGCTCCAACAATGCCAGAGGCAGGAGGCAGCACTGCAGTGCCCTTAGGGAGGGTGTTACTGGCAGAACTTTTATGTGCATCTGTGTTGCTTTTGCTTGGCCTGGTTTTTGGTAGCAAGGGGGCCACAGAGGTGGCTTCTGTGAGAAGCTGCTAGAAGCTTCCACCGTGTCTGGCAGAGCCAATCCCTGATGGCTCTGAAGGTGGACATGCTGCTGGCCAAGGCTGGGCCAATTAGAGAGGTTGGTAACACCTCTGTGATAACATATTTAAGAAGAAAATCAAAACAAAGTGAGTGGGACAGTTTTTTCTAGCCAGAGAAGAGGAGGAGGTGAGAACATGTGAGGGGAAGAACGTGGAGACACCAAGGTCAGTGCAGAAGGAGGGGGAGGAGGTGCTCCAGGCGCCGGGGCCAAGATTCCTCTGCAGACCATGGTGATGACCATGGTGAAGCAGCTGTGCCCCTGCAACCCATGGGGATCCACAGGGGATGCAGAGATCCACCCACAGCCCGTGGGGATCCACAGGGGATGCAGAAATCCACCCGCAGCCTGTGGGGGAGGTGCCCACACCGGAGTGGGTGGATGCCTGGAGGAGGCTGTGATCCAGTGGGAGACCCAGTGGAGAGAGGAGGGCCCTGCTTCCCGGCTGGAGCAGCCTGTCCTTGGAGGACTGCACCCTGTGGAAGAGTGACCCATGGCACAGCAGTTTCAGGAGGACTGTGTGCCTGTGGGAGGGACTCACGTTGCAGCAGTTTCAGGAGAACTGCTGCTTGTGAGAGTGGACCCCCACTGGAGAAGTTCATGCAGAACTGTCTCCCGTGGGAGGGACCCCACGGCCTCACAGGGGAAGGACTCCTCTCCCAGAGCAGCGGAAGAAAACCTCCGGTGACGAACTGACCAAAACTCCCATGCCCTGTCTCCCTGAGCTGTTGGTAGGAAGGAGGGAGGGGCTGGGGGAAAAAAGGTGTTTTAAGGGCTTATTTTACTTCTCATTATTCTCCTCTGACTCTGTTAGTAATAAATTCACTTTGTACCTCTAAGTTGAGCCTATTTTTCCCTTGGAGTGTTTTCTCCCAGTCCTTATCTCAACTCATGAACCCTTTGTTAATTATTTTTTCTCTCCTCTGCCCAGCTGTAGCAGGGGAGGGTGAGCGAGGGGCTTTCGTGAGTGCATGGTGTTGGGCCAGTGTCAAACCACGACAGCATCCCTCCACTTCAGTCACTTTTCCTTCACTGCTTGGGGAGCAGGAGATGCTACACACTTCCACTTAATCCCCACACAAAAGGTCAGTGCAAAATGAAGTCCACGCTACAGCTATTACCTTATGTTCCTGGGTCCTGCGATGTTTTATGAGGTCCCCTGTGAAATGCACCTGGCACGTGTTACACCACCGCTGCTGGGTCTCTCTGAAGTGACAAGAGATAGAGCTGTAAGTCACACCTTTTTACATTCTCCATGGAATACTGCAGTTAGCAATCTGTTCCTGGCATTGTTTTCTTCACAATTCCTATCTTTACAGGCTTGGATTTATCTTCTCTCCTTCTCACCCATTTATAGGTTGCTTTAGCTTATGGTGACAGAAATGCATCAGATAAAACAGGTCTCTGACTACATCTACTGTATTAAAAACTACACAGGTCAAAGTCAACTCTGGTATCCTTCAGCCAGATAGAAAGTTGCCTGAAGGAGATTAAGGCCCTTGAAACCAGAAGGGGTTTGTACCTTACCTAAAACTCAGAGGCACCCTGGTGCAGTGAAGAATTTTAGAACCCATGTAGGGCCACATTCAGATTGAATTTTCTAGTGCAGACCAACACTTACCCATCTTTTTCTGCTAGCACCTTCTGCTGTTTCACCATGGGCAGTAGTGAAACAAAACAAACATTGCTCATGTGCTGAATCTCCCCAAGTCGCTGCTGGTGCTGAATTCCAGCCATGTGGGATTGGAAATTCTGAAAGAGAGGTTAGGAGAAAAATCCTTTTAAATGTATTCAAAACATAGAAAATAACAGGTATGAGCTATGCTTTCTTTTGACTGCTGTTTAACAATGAAATAGAAAAGCTTGAGAGCATGGCTGCCTGTGGATCCACCCACATTCTCTCTTTAGCAGGTTGCTTGCCAGCTCTCAGGAGAGGTTTATTTTATCTGTATGCTTGTCATCATTTCTTATGTTCCTTGTTCCTAAAGCATGAGCCCTTGCTAACAAGTCCCCGTGGCAGCCAGCCATCTAATTCCCATCTCTTGACCACCTGTCAGACCTGTGCATTTTTACCTGCTGACTGCAGCAATTGGTCTTGCAGATGTAACAGTAGAATTTAAGGACCGATTCCGGGTTGGGATCAGCTGTGCCCACGTCACAGGCCCAGTGCCCTGGTTTCAGAGCTGTTGTACTGATAGCTCTGCTCTCACTGCTCTGCTGAATAGTCACTTTCAGTGACCCTCCAGAGCTCAACATCTGCCAAAAGAAGGAGTCAACATTAAGTTTAATCCCTCAGTAGAAGACTCTAAAAATTACACCTGCTTTTTGTATGTCACCTAAGCTCTTTAACTTTTAGGAAAATGCTCTTAAGCTTGAACCCACAGGAGGCTGATCAGAAGGACTCTCATACACCCTCCTCCCAAAGCTGCTAAATCAGCGACCCCTGTGTTGTAGCACCAGCCCTATTAGCACAGATGGTTGTTTCTGCAGCCACTGTATGATCCAGTCTCTGGGGACTGGAGCCACAAACAATTGTTGCTAAGGGACACAATCAACTTGTGTTTCTCCACTGCAAAACTAAAGCCTACTCAGCACAACACCTGATGGAGTCAGGAACTCAGACATGGGCAGGATGATACATTTGATCACATCAACAAACATCTCCAACTATGGAAGACTGTCAAGTCTGATTCACAGCTGAGGTTAAATCTTTATCTGCTCACAGCTTTACACAGCCTAAGGTCCTGATTTAATATCCAGCATGGGGGCCATGTATTTCATGCAAAAGACTCTCAGGTTGCATCTTTTAACACCACCTGCATCTTTTTACACTTGCTCTTCAGCAATATGAAAGATGTATTTAGCTATGGCCCTCCATACATAGAGTTTTAAGTAACTCTTTCAATTCAGCTTTCCATCTTTCCAGCTGAATACAGAAATCTTAACGAATGCCCCATCCATAGGCAGCAGTAGGTAAGGACAGGCCAGCAGAGATACAAAAGCAGCAAGTCAGAGCAGACTGTGCACTAATTGCAGACATATTATGCCTTATTGCCAGGGACAACAGCTTACAGCAGGAGACAGAGCTCCAGACATGGGTGCCAGCTGGTTCCCAGTGGCAACGATCTTCTCCAGGATGGAGGGGGAGGTTGTATGTTCTGCACCACCCCTGCATGGAGCAGTGTCTGCTCACCTCAGGAGCCTTCGGTTCCTCAGAGAATTTCGTCTCTCTGGAGAGATCTTCAGGTGTGTACTCCTTTGCATTGTCTGTACCTAAGAAGGGAGAGTCCTTTTAGCAGCCTTAAATCAAAACAGCAATGACAGGAAAAACGAAGCAGCAGCTGAGTGAAGTCAGGGAGCTCTCCTCACAGCACTGTTGGCCATAAGCCAGTTCACAAACCTTTCTCCTTATCCTTAATAAAGATGGAAACATCCAATCATTGGCCCTTGGCAGGTAACAGATATTAGGGGACAAAGTTTGGATTTGGTTCCTAGATGTTATCCTCCTTTCCTCATGCTGTACGACTGGAGGAAGAATATTTCTGTAGACTCACAGGACCTACAGGTGCAGTTCCAACAAGAAGTGCCCTAAAAGTTCAAATCACAGGCTTCAGCAACTCACCATCAGCTTGGACATGGGTGCACGAGACTCCTGCCTTCTTGCTGTCTGTGGCATCCTCTAACGCAGACTCCCCGGTCACACTTCAAGGATATCAAGAAAATAACCTTAACTGCCATGTTACAGACAAGAGTTTCAAAAGGCACACCAAGGCACAGGCTGGGGTCTAACCTACCACACTCTCCACTAAACACCCAAATGAATAAGCTACTGGAAGTGGTATTTCAGGCAAGAATTTGGCAGAAATAAATAAAAATAATATAGAGTGGGTGTTCTAGAACGGATTCAGAAACAGCAGCCAAATAATCTGGACGAGAAGGTTACAACTGATTTTTTGGTTAGCTGCCGTCTCCTGAAAGAAGCCTGAAGGGAATTAAGTTCATACAAGAAATATTCTTAATAAGAGCTCTGAGAGCTCTCTCCTGTCGTGACTGGTGACCTGTAGGGAAATTGCAACACCTGGACAGTGCTCCTGGCTGCTCTGTGCATGAGAGAAGAGACCTAACAGAACTGAAGGAGTTCTCCATGGTGCCTTTACAGGGATTTCACCACAGCTGCCTGTTCTATTCATACCAGTCGTGTTTCATTTCAGAGTCCCTACAGCTCTGCTTGTGGGGGAAGTGAAACTCTACAAGATGCAAATCAAAAGGGCCTTGCTTTGTTTTATTTGATATTGGTGATCTGCTAAGGAGAAAAGTGCTCCTGAGGGTACTATTGAGAATAAATGTCTGACTTCCAGAGGGCATAAAGTGTTCTTTCTCCATCCCCCATTTTTGTATCAGGACTAACTTTCCACCATGACTTGACTGTCTGCTCTGAGGGCGGCTCAAATTCCCACCTGCTGGTGTCCTTCTGCCAACAGGGAGCAGCACCTTCTGCACAAGCAGGACAGCTGATAGCACAGGTACCGCATCCCGTTATCCGAACACACGCACACCGCATAATTTATCAGATTGATAAGTGATAATGGAACTGGGTTACATGGCTATAAATATGCAGCAGGGTTTGGGCACTGCAAACACGAATTAAACAAGAGTGACTGGCATTAACATTATTTGTCAGGTGCTGTCAGCAGGCTCAATGCTAATGGTACCATACCACACACAGATGGTGCCAGCACTCAGGGTGAGGGTTTGCAGCCTGAACTGCAAACCTAAGGAGCAATCTAAGGGAGCAAAAGCCACCACGAGCATGATTTAAAGAGGAAATGGTATTCTATGGATACTTGTCACGCCATGCTAGGAGTGGGTGTTCAAGGAGGATTTGAAGATGACGAGTGCTTTCTGCACTGGAATGAGGATGTTGTTCCAGGTGTACAGATGGTACATAGGAGCAAAGGCAGAAGTGGGAAAAACCTGAAATGAAGAAGGAGGCTGGTATTCCTGGCTAAAGGGAAATGGAACAATGAAGCATGAGACACAAGTTTATGACATAGATGGGGGGAATGCCCTTGTCATTGGTGAAGGGCAGTATGAGAACAGTAAACTATTTTTTTCACAGATCTATCATCTGTTCATTGGAAGATACAAGAAACACTTCAAAAAAAACCTAAGGAATAATCTATTCTAGGTAAATACCAGCCATAATATATGCATCAAATCTGGCAGTCCCTAACTGCTGCTTAGGAAAGAATTTTCCTAATAGCTGGCTTGCTGCAGTGAGAGCTGTCATTCCTCAGACTTGATTCTTGTTTTCAGTGCATGTAACAGGACTTCGATTAATACCCTGCTAAATATTAATGTAATTAAAATTAAATTAGCTTTGGCAAACAGATTAACAAAGCATACACTCAAATGTATTCGACCTAGCTTTAATTGAATTTATTCACTTTCTTGTTAATCAGAGTCCATAACTCATGATGGCCCCTAAGCACACAGTATTTATCGCTCTTTAATGTTTTACTTTGATGTTCAGATATTACTGTGATCATGTAATCCTGGAATATTCCCCCTAAAGCTATCCATTAATCTGTAATCTACAGATGGGAAACACCGAGGTGAGGAAATTTGTCCAAAAGCAGGTGGCGAATGCCTAACAGGGAAGGTAAGAGGACCCAGGAGTCCTGACTCATCGTCGTTAACATATGCTGGAGAATTCTCAAGTCAGTGCCTACAGAAATCTGTATTCACTCCTTCCTCTTCTCCCTCCACACCAGCCAAGGGTGACAGCTCTGAGGGAGGAGCAGCCCGGTGCAGATGGCACCGGGAGCTCTGCGAGGTGCCTTCCCACTAGATGGCAATGCAGCCCTGCCTCTCCCTGCCGCACCCTCGGGAGGCCGGGAGAGCCGGGATGGGCCTGCCAAGGCCAGCCTGCCGCGCATCCCTGGGGGATAATAGGATTGCCTTTGTCTATTTTTACCCAACAGACAGAGATACTGGCAGGGCAACCTTTGCAGAAGAGATACGCAACTCAACGCTCATGGATACTGGCTCGGATACTAGGGAGTACTGATTCCCTTTCCTTTATCATTTCTCAAAATAAACTCTCCTATACCTACTGTAACCTAACATATTCCAAGGCTTTCCCTTTCTGCTCATTTCACTTTTTTGACATTCAGGGAAGAAACTTAGAGAAATACACCAGAACAGAAAAGAACCTCTATGCTTCTTACAAGGATCCTGGCTGGAGAATACACAAGCAAACTCAGCTTTATTGCACATTTAGATGAGCTGCATCTCTCATTTTTCACTCTCATAATTGGATCACCCCCAGCAGAGACTCACAACACCTGGTATCTCAGTAAGCACCGTGAGATTTTCTGAACTGTTCACAAGCATCTGAAATACCTCTTACATGCTAGACATCAGGCCAGTAGAGTATACAGCCCTAATTATCAGAAAATAAAATTAGACAATAATTCTAAACTCAGTAACTAACTCAATACCCCATTCAATAAATACCTCTTCAGTCTTTTTGCTGCAGGCTCAGTGTTCAACACAGACTCTGTTGGAGTTCTTGGCTCTGCAGGAACACAGAAGGAGATTTCCTTAGCAAAACAGACCATGCCACCTTGAGCATGTTCCATAACTGAACGGCAAATGCCAATGAGGCTCTGTTAGAGCAAATAATACTAAATACTTGCTTATTCTGAATTCATGAGCTGCTCTGACAAGGTTAGATAATGACATCAGATATGTGAGTTTTATTGCAATATCACTGTACGAGGTGTTGGTGAAAAAAAGAAATCTATGTTCATACCTACTCAGTGGGTCTCAGTCCTGTACCTAAGTGACAAGAGCCATGATCATGGGAACATTAATATAAGCCAAGGTGGCACATCTACCTGACAGCAACCAGTTAATAAGAGAGTTTTCAACACTGCTTATTCCCTGGTCACAACCTCATCAAAGCCTGCAGTTTTAAATTGTGCACTCTTCAGTCAGAATGACATTCCCACATCTGTTTTGTAGCTGACATTAAGATATTCGGTGCCAGCAGTTTGTGTTCTGACAACTGGGGCACCAGGACTTTCAACTCGTCTTTTCCTTAGCATGATGATTGTAACTGGTTCTTGATGTGTTTGGCTGCATGAGATGTTGACTTCAGCATGGGTAAGGCAATGTGGAAGCTTTAATTTCAGACCAGTTTTCTTTTTTTCCCCCATCTTAAACAGAGCTCAGTGTCAAAGTGACTGCTGAGAGGCAAGAGAAATGGAGCAGGCTCATAAAAAAATCAAAAATACTCAAGTAAAAGTGGTACATGAAGCACATAGCAGAGGGCTATCACAGGCAGTTTAAGTATTTACAATTAGAGAGCAATGTAGCTGATTAAGCCTAAAATCATCTCCAGTTTTTGCTGCAGGACTAGTCAAGAGAAGTTTATCATATTTGCAAGCAGTTGTTTCACTACAGGCTCCCCCTTACCTGTGGATGGTGAGGAATTGTTCTGCTCTGACCCTGCGTGCATTCCCTCTGGAATTTCCATTTTCTCATCACCTTGTGTCTGAGATGAAGAACCAGGATCTAGTTCCCGCTTCCTGTCAGGGACCCTCTGGAAGTCCTGCAATGGGCAGAGAGAGTCGCTGCCAGCTCTTGGTCCTTAACACACTGGTGCCTAAGGCACCAGAGTTTTACTGTGAGGCAAGAACAGGAATTCCAGCACGTGATGACTGAAAGGAATAGATGGTTCACAATGGACTGCCCCGCCCAAGGCAAGTTTACGTGGACAAAGAGAGCGAGCCATTTCAGTTCCACAGGCAGCCCAGGACATCTCCCCAGTGCTTTAAGCAGCACGTTAGAGGAACTCTGACAAGAGGTGCATGGGCAGGGAAAAGGACAGTCCAAAATAATCCCCCTTCTTTTGACTCTGGAGGACAGTCCAAGAGTGCAAGTTTACCTTATCCACTACATCTTTTTGAGAGAATGGGATGAAATATGTGAAAGCTAATCTAAGAGGAGGAAAGCAGAGGTCAACCCAAGAACCATTTCCAAGATACAAAAGAGGTCTTCATGATGGAAAGTGAGAAAGGTTTTTACAAAACAAGAATTGTAGATCTTACAAAATCCACAAGGACAATTATGAGCCTGATCTTAGAAAGTGGGAGAACAGCCCAAAGAGGCAGTGTCCATAATAGGAGCAAACTGTTTGGGAACAACAAACTGCTTTGGAACAGCAAAGCACTTAGCCAGGATTTCTTCTGTTGTAATTTCTTTTAAGCTGATACTTCTAAAGGCTCCTTTTGTATCTTAGGTTTAAACAGTTCTATCATGGGGAATCCTCTCTCTTGGGCAAGTAGTGACAAGAAACCTTTGCATCATAAATGTAAACATGGACCACAAAAGCCTTTAGGATGGAATGATTTCTGCACTTCTACATCAGCGGCACGGCGCAAAACATTATTTTCTTTGTAAGGCTCTCTTCCTTCTCCTTTGTACTCCACCCACAATGCAGTCAACAGCTGCAAGTGTAAAAGGAGCACAAAGCTCCCCAGCAGTTGGAAACCACAATCCCACCTTGCGAAAGGTCCGGTTCTGCCGCTGGAAGGGGAGGCTGGGGAAGCCCAGCCGAGTTGGCTTTAAAGAGACCCCAACAGGTGGTGGTCCCAGGAGGGAATGTCTTGTAGCCTGAGGGAAGAACTGCTGCAGGGCTGGTGCTGTCATGTTAAATCCACGCAGGTTTCCTATAAATGCAAAAACAGCGTTTCACCACCCTACACTGTGCAAAGGAGAGAGAAAATCTTCCACCTGAACAAGCAAAAGGTAGAGGGGAAGGGCTCCTCTACCCTGTTCTTTACTGGGCACTGTATGGGTGCTCTGTGCTCTACCTTCTTCAGCACACAGAATGATTTGATGTGATAGCAACCATTACTATGGCTCAGGCTATTTAATTATAATTGTCACTCCAGGCTAAGATCATTAGAGCAATTATTTGATCTGAGCACATTAGCACTCGTGTTTGTAACAAACAAGGCCTCGTTTTACAAAAACTGTCTGTAAAAAAGGAAAATTCACCCCGAACTTGTGCAGCTGACTGCTCACATCATAGCATGGAGCTCTTTAACACAGGCCAGTAACAGCACTTCATTTAAAACAACACCGAACTTTAAAAAATAAAATCCCACAGTCCTCTCTGCCACCTGGTTGTCATGCAAGTTCAACGTGTCAACCTCAACTCTGACACTTGAGACTCTGCCATTTCCAATTATAATGCTCTGCTTTCTGAACAGTTCTTTTCAGCATCCACAGACTACTAACCAAGTCTCAAAAACTTCTTATGAAGACAGTCCTTGTCAGGGGTGAGGGAATGGAGGGGCCCAGATGCCTAAGCTATACCCTCAGAAGCCATCCATCATTCAGGTAACCTGGATTTAAATTGCCATTTTTTCACTCTCACTTGAATTAGTGCATACTTCAACCTTTTAGCAGCTGTCAAAACAGGGCAGTGAAGTTTGGAGACAGGCACCCAACATCTGAAAAACCAAGCTACAGTATTAAAAGCCTGCAACACAATAGGAAATATTCCCTTTGTCTTCAAAAACAATCTAATCTATTATTATTTCCCATAAATAATCCTTTACTGTAAAAGGGCATAGCTATATTAAGAAAAAAAAATCTAACACAAGAAATCATCTTCTGGTCTCGGTTTGATACCTTTAAAGAACCACACATCCATTTCAATTTGAAGTATTTATCTTTTCCTATCCCCACTGCAGAAGCCACACACAGCCAATGAATTATTTATGCTGATGTTCCCCAGGGACAGAAATGGTACAGCATCAGGTATTCTTACATGTAACCCAAACCTGAATGGCCAAAAATTCACATCACTAAAATGGGCCACACTGGACATTGGAAACCATATTCCATGTTACCTGTGGCTACCTGAGGTAGGTTATTGAGAGAAGTCACAACTCCATGGAGAAGTGAAGAGGAGCAACACTAAGACAAAGTGTGTGTAAAGTGCTCATTAACATATCTTATCCTGCTCTATCTAATTAGCCCCAGGTCCTTGGCACACTATTTAAACACAACTTCTCAATAAAAGATTCAGAGAAAAAGGTCAGCTGACAGAAAACATATCTAGAAGGAGCATGGCTGACTGAAGGCTGCAGTCAAACTTTTTCCTGACAATGATATATATATATGCACACCAATCTTCAGAGCATGGCTTGTCCTTTCTCCCTGTCACTTTCCCTGCAACCTGAGAGAGATCTGTGGAGAGCCAGTGGAGTCACTAGAGAGCCCTCTTGTTAAATGGGCAAAAGAGAACAAAAGGACAGTTAACGACATGCAGAATAAATCTTTTGTCTTCACATCTGGGCATGATTCACAGGCAAGGTAGAAATTGCAGGCATTAATCTAGACTAGGCACTTGAAAACTATCCCAGGTACTGATTTTCTGTGTTGAAAAGAACTGTCAGGTTAAGACATGAGCAAAAAATAACAACATAAATTTATTCCTATTATCTTTACATTAGTAATGCTATTATTAAGGCAGCTTCATAAATTTGTTTTGAAAACACAAAAAGAAAAGGAAAATCCACTTGTGGAAACACAATAATGGAAAGACAGAGATATTACCCACCACAGAAATTACAGTCATTTCAGGGAATCAAAATTTCACAATACAATTGACACCCAAACCATCTTCTACCTCAATATACTTTGTTTGTACTGCACTAAGTTTGGACAAAGACAAGTATCTACTGCAAACAAGGTTAGTGTGTATGTAACAGATAATTAAATAAGTGGCCTTAAGCTTGCAACCAAGAAAGACAAACAAATAATCAAAATCTCAGTATTTTATCTAAACATATTGATGAAAAAATACTTGTTCCATCAAGCCTAAAAGAGAAGGCATGTATTTAGTATCTAACCTGATACCTCCTAGTGCTATTCCCAGTTGTGAACAGTTGGGCACATGTGATTTTCAACAACTGAAGAACCTCTGTTCTGAGGACTATGGACTAATTTAAAGAGGGGGGGGGGGAAAAAAAGACAACAAATGGAACTGCCAAATACAAGAACTGCACTGGTTCAGCAGGAAATAGCCATGGTATGGTTTCAGTCCAAGAGAATGATTAAATAACTACAGTAAGTAAGCGTTTCCCATAACGACAGTACCTTGCATCTGCTGCATGAGTAAGGCCCGCTGAAGCATAGGATTGGCATTGAGCAGCGATGGCTGATTTGTTGCCCGTAAGCTCAGCATCTGTTGCTGCTGCGGTGGCGGCAAACCCCTGGAAAAGAAGGCATCAATCATGAGAACCCAATAAAACTATACCCTTCCATTCCAGGCACCTAGCAAGCATAAAACAGAGGAGCAAACAGCTGAAATGCTGATATACATGCATGAAAAGACACTCTGCGCTGGCACTGTATCCTCTTTCCTCCACTCTCCTGGAATTTCCAAAGCTGTCAGATTGTCTATCAAAGAATTTGAGGTCAGAGACAACTCCTTAGCACCAAGCCCACATAGAGCCTCCCAAGCAGCATAAAAAAAGCCCAGGAGCTGACTGCGGTTCTACAGAATTATGCAGCACCCGTCAGGAGAAATGAGTGATCTAGATCAGCAGCTACATTTAACACGACAACAAAAAAGAAGTTCTAAAAAACAGGGAGTTTTCACAGTAGCTTAGAGCTCATTTTCCCAAAATCAACACCTCCCACACCGAGCCAGACAGGTCAGAACTGTCAATGGTGCCCCGTAACTGCAAGAACCAGATGGAAAAATAAACCACGGCCTTCATATTTAAAACACGAGGAGGAAGAAGCAGCAGAGAAGAACTCTCCAGTTCTAAGGAGGGTGGAGCAGACGTGAGAGAAAAGTCTGAAGAAACTGGCAGGCACTTCTTCAGGCGATTGCAAGGTCAGGCCCACCTCTATGCACGCTGCTGACACAGCTAAATCTGTCAGGGCTGAAAAGAGGTACCAACATGGATCGAAATATCCACTCTGACAAAAAAATCCAACCCTTTTAACAGAATTCACAGCAGCTCATCTTCACATTTGCTGCTCTAGATTGTTCCAGTCTCTGAGCCAAGATATTTATACCACAAAAATCATACTTTTAAAGGTGTAAGATGCAGCCGTGCTATCTAGCAGTCAGCCCCTTACTGGCATTTTAAGTGCAGCTTTTTTTATAGTATAAAACATGTAAAAATGGTAAAAAGATTTGCAGGTTCATATTTCTAGTAAAACAGAAAAATTCCCACGTTTACCTCAGAGACAAATCCCTTATAAGGATAAAATAATACATTAATTCCTTAAATAACAAATTAACTTTCTTCTTAAATTCACATCCCATTGCTTCACGTTTGCAAAGACTAAGACTTTAAAGGTAACAGTAACTGCAAATAAATGCACAATTTCAGAGAATTTGTCTTGGTTCTACAAATCTCAGCTCATCGGGGACAACTGCTCCTATCTAAGTTGTTTTACATCTTGCATTTTTTAGGAAAACCGTGGTTATTTTCTGGCAAATGTCTTTCTCCTTTCACAAACAAAACATGATTTTCTCCATCCCCTCCCTGCCCCACTGTGCTCAGCCACAGCAGAAATAAGTTCAATCATCGCACCCAGACCAGCAGACCCAGTGAGAGAAAGAAAATAAATAAACAGTTTAAGTTCAACAATAAAACAATAAAGTGCTCGTGTCTGCTGAGGGTGGCTCTGCTGAGTGCTCTGTTTCTGCAGCAGAAGGCGTTTTCCCTGAGCCCCAGCTGCCCTGCCCGCCCTGAGGGGCGACGCTCGGCTCGGAGCATCCACCCACCCACTCACCGCCCCTACACAGGCTGCCCCGGTCACCCACGGGCTCTCGGGGACTCCAGCCCCGGACGGCGGGCAGGGATCCCCGGAGCACTGAGGGGACACGGCAAGACCTCACAGCGGCCGCCGCCCTCCTTCCCACATCCCCGGCCCCCTCGGTGCCTCCGGGCTCTGCCCCGATCGAGGCCCGCGCCCCTCAACCCCCGCCCGCCTCCCTTTGTCGCCTTCCCCGCCAGGGGCGGGCAGCCCCGCAGCAGTCCCGCCGCGACGACGAAGGACGGAGCGCAGGGAGGTGGAGGAGAGCGGTCCCCCGGGACAGGCCCCGAATCCCCGGCCTCGCGTAGCGGCGCTTACCGGCCTCCCTGCTGCGCCGGAGGGGGGTGGTGGTGGTGCTGCTGCTGCTGCTGGAGGAGGTGCTGGAGCTGCAGCAGCTGCTGCTGGAACTGCTGCTGGTTGAACATGTCTGGGGAGCCCCGAGCGAGGCGAGCCTAAGACAAAATACGGGAGGGCGAGGGAGGCACCGGCTGCGGGACTGGCGTGTATCAGCCCAGCAGCCATTGAGCAGAGGAGCCGCCGCCGCTGCCGCCCATTCATTCACTGAGCCGATCCCCCTCTGCCGCCTCCTCCTCCTTCCCCCCGGGGTCATCGCAAGCAGCAGCCTGTGGAAGAGGTTTCCAAACCCCACCTCCCAAAACCCGCTCCCATCCTCCCCTGCCCGCGGCGCCCGCAGCCCGTCCCGCTCCCCGCGGCGGGGCCGCGCGGGGACCCGCACCCGCTTCCCGTTCCTTCGCCTCCTCGCCCTGCCGGCACTCACGGCGCAGCCCGCGGCGATCACCGCTTCCCGCCCGCCGCCTCCATCTTCCCACCGGGGACAACAAGCACCTGCCCGGCCCCGCTCCCTGGCCCAGCCCAGGCGGAAGGCAGCTCCTTGGGCAGGGCTGCAGGACACGGCCGCCCCCGCGGGTCTGGGGATCGCCCCCGGAGCCTCCTCTCAGGTCGCCCCAGCCCACAGCACCTCCATCCCTCATTCCCCGCGCAGAGGCGGCACTGAGGTCCCCTGTCCCTCGAGACGGCCGGGAGGGAATGGACACCATCTGCCCAGGGCTGGGCAGGGAATGGAAGGGAATGGAATAAACTGCTGCACAGGAGGAGCAGATGGCATCCAACAGCGTGGGCTTTCTGCTCGTTGTTTTTTTGTTTTGTTGTTTTTTTTTAAATAGTCCAGGGGAATCTTTGGTAACCATCTCACCGAGAAGATGGAAAAAACCCAAAGCAGCCTCTGGCTATTCGCTGTGGCCACATCTTGGCAAGCCTATAATGAGAACCTGGAAGAAAACAAACAGGGACTTTTGCAATATTGCTCTGTGCTATAGACTGAGATGACTTCCCTAGCAGGTCCGTCCTTTTTTTTTTTTTTTTTTGGCGGGGGGTGGGTTTGCAGCAAAACCTTTCCTGCGGGACCTGTTTTTCATAGCAAAATTAATTTCAAGGTTTTTCAGTACACACATTTTCTCTATGAAAATATACTGTGACTATAATTTCTTCTTGTGCTAAATCTCACGAGGATAAAGATGCATTTCTGCTCCTTGCTATTCCAGAGAATCCATCCTGAAATAATTTACTTTATAGTCTTTTTATTCATGCCAATAAAGACTACTTGATTCATTAAAGTCTTTGGAATCAATTTTTACCTGCAAGCATTGTAAGCTGAACACAGACAGTTACTGGTGATATACAGTTATCGTTAATAATTGTCAGTGCATCAGCATATGTTGATTTTTCCTTTAGGCCTTTTTATACCATGCTGATTTTACAATAATCAATTTCAAGATGACTATCCATATTAATCAATGATGGGTTCTGTTCATGTCCAGAGTCCTTTATGGCTGTCTGCACACAGAGAAAATGCTGTCCTGTTAAGCATGAAAACTTAAATGTCATCCTAGGGAACATACATATGGAGCAAAAAACCATGCATGGAGTCTTTTAAAAATCATTTTGCATAGTTCATCCTCTGCTCCTGTAATTATGCTGTTAGAGCAGCCACTGGCCTGGCTGGTTTGCAGTGGGGGAAAGGGTTAATCCTATGATCCCAGTCCTTAAATTAGCCAGACCTGTGAGAGGCAGAATTCAGGTTGTATAGATAAATGTAAATCTGAAAATGATGTCCTCTGTTCTTAATTCTACAACTAAAGCTCTTTTAAGTATTCTTTGTATGTAACATTTGGAAATCTACAAAACACCATGCTAATGAAACATGCAGGTAACCAAGTCTACAGTTTCTTCGCTGTTAGATTTTATGTTCTGACATAGTCTAGAGGCTCCCCTCATAGACTGGGCTTTTCTCTCTGAGCTCCTACATACACATCATTAAATACATAACATTTTTGAGTTTATAAATAGTCCATAGATCTACTGCATTGAACACAAATCTGGACATGGATTTAGTCCTGTGCCTGCACAACACACAACAGGACTAGGGCTGTAGGAAGCAAAGATGTGCTGCTCCATCACCCTACAACCCAAAGGCTGATTTCAGACACGCCTTTATGTCCAAATGTGAACATCGCATCTACCAGAGAGGGTTTAATTGAATCCAGAAGAGAAAGCTTCAGATTCAAGTAATCACACCATTTAGTTTGAAAGTCATACAGAAATATAAGGGAACTGCAGAAAATTGGGTTAGGATCCTTTCTTTCACTACAAGCAACAGAACAGTGCGTCAGGCTGACAGCCAAAGGGTGCTGTCGGTGCCCAGGGATCATTGGTACGCAGACCTTGACCTCCCATCCACTGACAGTTGTTTTTTCCTGCAAGGAACATCTCCCTTTCAATAATTAAGCAACTCACTACTCAGTGTGCAGTGGCAAATACAGGTCATAATGGGAGAATACACAAAACCTTAAAAAGAGCCACAATGCAGACTACAGCATTATCACTCAAAACCAACCCATGTACCCCCTAGGCTTGGGAGTCCCTCATTGGCAATTGGGCTGAATGAAACAGAAAAAGATTTAGAAGTTCAAGGTAAGACCTTGAACCAGAAAGTACCCTGTAATACAGAGACTATAGTCAGTGGAGTTGTTGGATCACGACTATAAGGCAACCTGCACTACACTTCTGTATGATTAGATCAGGGTTATGAAATTTGTTGGCAGATAAGAGGACAGACCATATGAATGCTTTTTATTCAGGAGCTGGATTGTATTATATAGCCAAGTTTTTGCAGGGCTATATGAATTTTTTCCAGGGACCGGATCAGGCATGCAGATAACCAGAGATTTCTAATTTCCTGCATATGACTGCACTGTGCAGTTTTATGTTTTAATTTTGGCTTTGAAAAAGACTAAGCATGCAACCCTTGGTGAAGCCACAGCACTTTTGAAAACCCAAGTGTTTCTCAGTGCCTATGACAGCACCAACATACTGCTGTGCCCACAATTTCCTCTGCAATCTGCAAGGATGGTGTTATTACTCATCCATTTCACCAGGATATAACTACTTCTCACCATAATGTATTTAAGCCTCACAAACTTCTTGGAGAAAAAGCATATGGAGCTTTAAAGTACTTTTTTCTCCTGGTTTGGGGGCCCATGTATTGAAAGAATGGGTCAAGTTTCACCAGACATGCTCTTAACAGCTGATATTAGTTACTGGAATTACACTGTTTTCCATGTCTGTTTTATCAGGAGGAAGACTGGATTCACACAACATTTCAAACCAAAATGATCTGTGCATTAAGGGATGTTTGCCCTCGTTCTTTGTAATATAGTTCTGGAAACCTGTTCCTGATACTTCTTGATGGGCAGGACAGGCCCACAGGAGGTAAAGATACAGTTTTTATATCCATTTTACCACATGGTCAATCAGCTCCTCCTAGTGATTTTCAGTATCACAAGGTAAAATATATAGCCAGGAGCTATTTTGTGACATCTCACTGGATGCAGAAAGCACAGAGAACTCAGCTTTGTTGCTCTTAAAATATTAATTTAAACTCACATCCATGTGCAGATCCCATTCTTAATGGACTATAACATTCAGCTTATTTCTTTCCTTACATATACTCTGGCTTCTGGGGAGTCATACTAACGATAATACTGTCCCAGTGTCTTATACACTAGATTTACCTTCTTTTACCTCTTTTAGGGGGATTTGCACACCAGTTCAGTTTAAGTACAGAACATGAAGAAGCATTTCACTACATTATTCTACAAAAAAAAGCTTTATATTTGAAAACTCAAAAATTAAAACCTGCTTTTCTTTCAAACAGCTTTTGCAATTGATAGAAGCATTAGAAATCAACTTTTTTTCTCTGAGCAAGTGATACCACGAGAGATCAATGATGTTACTATGGTACCATTGCTACTATAGTAGCACTTAAGTACCTATAACATAGATATTTGAGTGTTTTCTATCTCTCTAGGCAGCTTTACATAGTTATGGAAATTTAAGAGGCTAATTTTAGTTAATATTTTTAACTATTGGTCAGCTGTATCATGTAGTCTATATTGGTATGGACAATGACAATCCTAGGTCTGTTTCTTTTTGGAACTTTTACCCTCTGCTTTTAAACATTCCATTTAAATTCTCATCTGTGTTTATAAGCATTTTTAAGAACCCAAAAGGCCAGAATTGTCCACTTCAAGACCCACAGTGAAATATTGTAGACACTTGCACTACCTGGAGTCAGCAGAAACAGTTTACAAGTAACTTAGAGACTCATAAGCTAATTGCATTCCATGTTTTTGCCTCTTTTTTCCTCCAAGGACTAGATGTGTTATTTTTGCAAGGGCAAGGAATAAAGGACAGAACCCAGCTCTAAAATGTCTATTTCTAATTATGCTAACTAAACTGGGAGTCCTATTTGCATGAGGTGACAAAATCAGCATACACAACTGTCATTATGTTGATAGCCATCCATAGAAACACACATATGCTTGGCCACATGCATTTTTAGGGATTCATGTTAAAGTACATTCAGAAATATTTATAGCAACTGGGGGGTGGGAGGGAGGAGAGGAAATCTTTCATCCCCCTTGTTTTTCTTTGCTTACATCTTCAGTTTTTCTACCAAGGTGAAAGAAAAAGATTTTTTCCTATTCATCCCAGCTTATAAAATTCCTTTTGTTTTTCCTGCTCTGTCTGCTACATACTGCTGCGTAAGTCGCAGGTAGGAGGCATTACAGAATCAAAAGCTACGTTTGCTGAGAACATCCTTGCAACTCAGTTTGTGGCAGGAGAGAAAATGGAAGGCTCTAGGAGCGATTCCGAGTGCCTGCAGTTCGCTTTTTAATCAACGGGAGGTGTAGGTTTGTAAAGCTTCAGAAAATTCAAGCCTTGCTGTCTCAAATGCTCGAGTTCAGTCTCTGGGCTGAGCGGTTGCAGTTGCTGCAGAAGCGTTCAGACTTCACACTGTTAATGAGTTGTTTAGGGTGACGCTGCAGGCTCATTTGCTTACAAACATCTCTGCGGGACAGAGAAGCTGGAGCAGATTCTGTGCATCTCTCAGTTTTACCCTAATATTGATCCATGTAAAGTTTGCCAATATTTCTGCACGTTTTACCACTTCCGCCATTCCTTTTATTCCTTTCTTGTGTACCTGGAGAGCACCCTATTAGCTCCCCTCATCCCTCCTGTCCAGTTTTGCCCTTTAAGACTTTGGTTAGGCCAAAACCCCCATATATCCCCCAAGGGACCACATTTCCCAAGAACTACATATGAATTTCACAGAAAAATAAAACTAGATAACATAGGAAAGAATACCTGCAAAGAAGTCATACATGAGCCTTTGTACTGTACGAGCTCCTTAACTGGCAACAAAACCCCTACTTTTCCCCTCAGTCTTCAACAGCAGCTGTTGACATACTGTACTTTCAATAGTCTCTCACAAACATTTTTCAGAGCAAATGGATTAGTTCCATTTTAGCTTTTCCAAAAGAATGGTATAACCTGAATGATTATTTCTAGAGCTGACTCACCCAGAACAAAATACCTGGTACTCAGAGTACATGGGGGCAAAAGCTAAGGAGTCAACCCATGAGTGAAACTCAGACCCAAAGACTCCATAGGCTGCAACTGAACCAGAGACAAACGCGTCTCCATAATTCAGCAGGGACTAATGGCCCTAGACTGAGCTTGATTAAACCTCCCAGGCCCACAGATGGGGGGAGAAGCCCCAGGTGAGGCTGGTCATGGCCACTGAGAGTTTTTACTACAGCTGGTAAATTGTGAGAGGTGATTAGAGTGATGTGATTGGGCAATCTTTCTCTGTATTGCAGTTGGTGAACTTCAAGTTACAGCAAGCTCTGGGAAAAGGACAGTTTTCCTCTTATGGTTCCTCAAATAAATCTTCAAAGATCCTCATGGTCTAAAGTTCCCTGAGCTTCAGCTCTGATCCAGGAAGGAAGGTGACATCATTATTTGAGCCTTTGATACTCTTCACTGTTCTTTTTGTGGTGACCTCTTACAAGAAGCAGCTATCTACAGTGGTTTTTTTTCCAGATTCCTTCAACATAAATTATCAGAATGGCTGCATGGATGCTCAAAGGCTTTTGTCCACAGTCTATATTGGGTTTCTTAAGCTTGTTTCTTGAGATTTACTGGGTAATTTGCTGAGAGGAAAAAATAGCATTGACAGCCCCCAAAACTGCCCACGTATGCCCTACAATGGTGTTACCCATACAGATGGAGCAGCTCCCTTCCCTTCCTTCAGTGTTCTTACCTGCACACTGGTGATGTGTTAGAGCATGAGGCAAATTCATCCCTCACCATGGTTGCCCCAGTTTCTCTGTATGTTCAGGTAGGTATTTTTGCATGGATTAAATTTGATGGACATCTGTGAAATATTCATTATAATTATTATAATTAAAAGGCTGCCGTTTAAAACAAAACAGACAGCTCAAAATCTGTTGCAGTTTTTTTTATTTCGTTTCTCCCACCACCCCCATCTCTCTTTGAGTTGTGAATAGGAGTCTTGGGTAGCACGAACTGAGAAGAGTTGGAAATGCAACATTCTCCATCCTTCTGAGTCATTGCTAGCCATCAGATGCTTTTTTGAACACTTGTTTTAATTGCTGTACTTTGAAATCAAATATGGCCTCACGTTATATTCTTATTAAAAACCCATCCCTTTTAAAAACCAAAAGCTAAGCTGTTCCCTCTATTGCAGACAAGTAATTTTAAAAACAATATCTGGGTGCATAAAATGAAACACCTGGTTGTGTTTCTCTAAAACAAGCCTGGCAACAACATCTGCTGTTTTACAGCTATAAACAGAAATTAATGCATTTTTCATCTGTGTTCGAATGAAGCAGCAGAATCACAGAATGGCTTGGGTTGGAAAGGACCTTAAAAAACATCTCATTCTACCCTCTGCCATGGGCAGGCAGGGACACCTCCTGCTAGACCAGATGCTTAGAGAGTGGTAGCGTTTTTGCAAACCTCCAGCTTAATAATCTCAAGTGTTTCTTGTATCCTGGTGATTTCACAAGTGCTGTCTTCACACAAAGCCCTCCCATAGAGGTGCCAGCCCGTTCCCAAGTACTGTGACCAAACCATAGTGCACTGACTGAACGGTGTGGCTGAGAGGATCAAATTGTGCAGGTGTAGTAACCAAGCCATGTGGGTCCTTCGACCAAATCTTACCTGTTCGCTGGCAGCGCTGCACAGCTGGAGGGAGCGAACGCCACAGAGATCGTGGCACCGTGCTGGTGGTACGGGCTCACAGACAGGTGCACCGTGACTGACTGCGGGGCGGGCTTACCGGGCTGCACACCCACACCGGCTGGGCCACACAGGTGTGTCAACCTTCCGCAAACAGACACGCAGCTCCCAGGACAGCCTGGACTGCGCTGGTTTTGGGAAGCGAGCCCCGTTCTCAGGTCTCTGGGCAGAGACACCGGTGCCAATTCCAATCCTGGCCCCTCACAGCGGCCGGACTACATCTCCCAGGATGCAGCGCGGCCCCGGTACCTTTAACGCCCTCTGGCGGCAACACGGGGCGCTCCACAGGCGCGGCAGGCGGACTGAGGCGAGCGGAGCCCGGGCGGCGTCGAGCGGGGCGCGGGGCGCGGGCTGGAGCCGCTGCCCACCGGCCCCAGAGCCGGGGAGGGCTGCGGGAAGGGTTAGTGCGAGCTCGCCTGTGCGAGGAGCCGCGCCGCAACCATGGGGAACCGCGGGATGGAGGATCTCATCCCGCTGGTCAACCGGCTGCAGGACGCCTTCGCCGCCATCGGGCAGAACGCCAACCTCGACCTGCCGCAGATCGCCGTGGTGGGGGGGCAGAGTGCCAGCAAGAGCTCCGTGCTGGAGAATTTCGTCGGGAGGTGAGCGGGGGGCGTCCCCGGGGGGTGCGGGCAGAGCTGCTGCATGGCCAGCGCGGTGCGGGGGCAGCGCCGCGGGGTCCGCGGGCAGCGCGGTGTGGGAGCAGCGCGGGCAGAGGCTCCGCATGGGCAGCGCGGTGCGGGGACGGGCGCAGGGGCAGCGCGGTGCGGGCACGGGCAGCGCCGTGCGGGGACAGCGCTCCGCTTGCAGCTGCTCAGCTCGGCGCGCGTGTGGTGCGCGGGCAGCGCTACAGGACGCCCGGGCGCTGCGGTGCAGGGGTACGGGGAGGCGCGGGAGGGAGTGAAGAAGGGAGGGCTCTCCGCCTGGGGGCATTCCGCAGCGGGGTCCCCGCCACTGCCGCACCTTGGCGGCCGGTGGGAGACCCCCTTGTCTTGGCTGTTACATAACGGAGGGAGCTGAAGTGGCTGTGGGGACCGGCTCCATCCATCCCCTACGCGGTGCGGGGCCGCGGGGCTCAGGGATGGATNGGATGTTGTCGCTGCGGGGGGGGGAGGGGGAGGTGATGCGGAGGGTGTTTAAGTTTAATCTGCTCCGTCCCCCTCCCCCAGCCCAGGCTCGCTGTCCTCCATAGCGGATGCCATGTCAGGAGCTGCGGGGAGGCTATAGGAAGGACGGGGTTATAGCTCTCCTATATGCTCAAATCCCCGGGTGCTACCATTTTGTGACAGGCAATATACTGATGCCTTCCCTTCATGTGACCTTCGCATTCATCATCTGCAACTTGAGTAAATTGCAGACCACACTGCCTAAGTATCCGCTTCAGCGCAGACACACAACACCTGGGGGGGGGGGGTGTGTTCCTCACCTTGTTCCTGGCCCTGTTAATTAATTGTATTAAGTTATATACGAGTTTTCGTTATCAAGGTGTTTTTTAATGCTATGAAGAGCACGCAGGTTTCTGGTGACTTGCGTTAAAAGCAGTGACTTCTGATACCTGGTCAGATGCTTGCGTGGGTTTTTCTCTTTCAGCAAACTGCATTTGTGACAGCATCTATTGGATCTTGTTCCCCCACCCCCACTTTTTCTTTTAAGCTCTTTGCTGTTGGATGGCTTATAAAGCTTTTCCACTGTCAGAAGGGTCTGTGGTGTGGATTAATTGCTTGTTTAACTGCAAGTAGCCCCAAATTCTGGACCTGTGTAAGGGTATCTTTTAGCAGTGAATGCAGGGTGTGCTGTGTGTGCCTAAGAGGAAGGCACAGGGATTGTATCTGGTACAAAGAAAGCATGGTCAAAATAGAAGTTTTTCTTCTTTGCTGTAGATTCAAAGAGTTTTGAAAAAATAAGAATACAAAATTTAAAGAGTTTGGGATCTTTTCTAGCTTACTTCCAAAGGTCCATGCAGTGTATCCCCCAGAGATGCTGGGATTGTGCCAAGGGAAGGACATTGCAGAAACACATTTTACTGAGCCTCAGGTCATAGTCCAGGATCTACTTGTTTGTCTATAGTCACAGGAAAAAAAATCCTGCCCCCCAAGTGAAAAGCTTGTTGGACTGTAGCTTTCTAAGAAGGGGAAAACGGATCTTCTGAAATCTGTGAGCAAAATGGGTTCACCTGTTGGCTCTGCTGTTTTCATGCTTTCTAAGTACTGGCAGTCAAATCTCATAAATCCTTTTTAGAGGATCTGTGCAGACAGTGCTGCAGTGGTGTCGTAGATAATGTAGGGCTGCTGGGCCAGAGGAGGGTTTGTTGAAGGAAGGACAGTTGGTGTATTGGGGGTACACTGCTCCTCTCCTTTAGACCAATGACACAAGGGGATTTACTGATCCTTGGTGCATCTCCACTGGCAGCAATTTAAAACTGGGGATTTTATTTGCTTGGTGGCAAATATATGAATTCAATTGTTTTCTGTCTCTTTCTGATGACTCCTGTCACAGGAGAACTTGTGACCTCATCGTGTCCCGTCAGCTGTCTCTCTAGAAGCAAGTTGTAGTGCTGTGGCTTTTAGAAAATGAAATAATGAAGGGTCCCCTGAGCAGGAGCTGAGCGCTGTCTGTAGAAAAGCGTTTAGAGGAAATAATTGGAGGGGAAATGGAAAATGGAAAATGTCAGTGTGAAGAGGTCTTTCTCCATTTGATACCTTTGAGTGCCGGCTGGTTTAGAGACTGGTAACTTGAGACCTCTTACCATAGAATGTATGTGTATATGCTGCAAATCCCAGTCCTGTTAAAATAGTGTTGGGGCCCTGCTATAATGTGCAGTCTCTTTTTTCTTTCTGTGTGGGTATTGGAAACCATGATAAGGAGCTATGGAAATAGTACCCAGAATAAGCATGGCTCCTCAGTGTAATTGGGGTAGGGGCTGTTTTCTTGTCTGAACAGTCATAAGAAGAAATTGTGTGTAGACCTACTGTGTACAAATACAATTATTGCTGTAGTGTGGACATGACATATGTCACTGCTCCAGCTTGATACCAGGGTGGTGGTGCAGCTATTGCTCAGCAGCTACTTGCTGCACAGCAAATGTGAGTGCCGATGAGTTTCTCTCTGAGTGGATGGAAATCTGTGCAAAAACAAATGCTGATGTGGTTGGTACTGGCTGATGTGCATGATGCAGACACTTCAGCAGAGGGGCTGGAGGCTCCGCCAGGGCTGGTTTCCCTGCTCGGGACCTGCAGGGCTCCTTTCAAATTGTCATCAAGTCGTGTTTCCCTAACAGGACAGCACACTTGCCCCCTGCCAGACCTGTGTTGTGGCTCTGCAGGGCTTCAGTCGAGGGCTGCTGCAGGCACCTTGCAATAGCACCAAGTCCCACACTTGATGGAAACCACCAAGCAGGGAAGAATGATACTGCCTGCAGTCAGTGTTTAGTTACATGTCTTACCAAACAAATATTTTTTTTCCTCCTGAGTGTGATGGCTTACTAGTTGCTGCTAATTGCTTTTTCAGTGACACTTACTCTGCTGTTAACAGATTATCCAACAGCGCAGAGCTTGTATTTATAATACCAGATGTCAGTGTGGCTGCTATGTGTGCTTTTGCTGCTGGAGTCTCAGCATGGTGACTCGGATACTGGCTGATGGTGATAAAATCACTGAAGAAACGAGAAGCCATGTAGAAGCCAGAGAGGTGACCCATCTCTCCACAGACTGGTTTATCCTGGGCCCCAGAACTGGAAGGAGGGTTAATCAGGTGAACTCCAGGCATTTCCTGTTGGTGTGGTTATAGGCTTGTAGGATAACTCAGGTTGGAAGGGACCTCAGGGATCATTTAGTCCATTCTTAAGGCGTTTTTACTTCTCTGCTGTCTCCTTTTCTAAATAAATAGATCTTGGAGCAGGCACCTGTACCAGCAAAATTGGTCTGATAAAAAGAACAAAGCGTGTGGTATGTGCTGATTGACTTGAGAGCCCAAATGACTGAGGAGGTTGTACAAGACAGCCCACAAGGCTGTTTGTATAATCATCCATATTCATGCTGCTCTTACTTTGCCACGTGAAAATAACAAATATGTTTTCTTTAAATCCTATGATCTCAGAGCACTGTTACACAAATCTTTGGATTTGTGGGAGTATTACTGTTATCTGTGCTTTCCAAACAGGGAAACTAAAAACACTGGGCTGTGTTCAGCTGGCTCCCTGAATGTCTGTGCCTTGTGGTGGTGTCTGATCCAAGGCAGGGTGCTGCTCAGCCCTGCTGGGACAGCTGCATTCCTCTTCATGGGGAAAACAAGGCACCTCTGACTTCTCCAGAACAGATGGTTTCAGGGGGCTGCTGAGGAGGCAGTGACTAAGGGCTGGGAACAGTGGGTGGAAGGACTTGAATGAAGATGAAACCATCTTGTTTATGATCAAGGGATCTAAGCAGTGCCAAAGTTGTGGGAAGTGAATCAGTGTTTACTTGACCCCAGACCTGAGCTGGAATCTGGTACCCCACAAGTATCCTCTCTTGGGAGCTGTGCACCCAAAATAGGGGTGCTTAGTCTGATGGTATATGCTGAATTCCCTGATGTTTGTGTGTTGCCTGGAAGGAATCAGGAGACAGGTGTAGGCCTAAACTCAACCATGTTGGGCTAACCTTGCCTCTTCTAACACACTGAAATTTCCATGTGGGTAAAAGAGCCCAGAAAATGCAGCACTGCAATGCCTATGGCAGTGGAAAGGCTAAATACTCATTAGCTGCAGTAATTGCTGTGACAAAATCAGGCACGGGCCTGGCAGCAAGTGTCTCTTTGCCTTTCTTTGTCCCATACTGGTGATGCAAAGCTAGATCCTGAAGCCACAGGGTTTAGTTTGGCTTCAGGCATAACTTTGAGGAGCAACTTAATACCTTCCACAGCCATTTAGAGATAAATACACCCCCAAGATATGATGAGGGAATGCCTGCCTTGGTAACACGTAGTTTGCTTTGTTACGGAAAGCTTCCCCGGCAAAACACATGCAGAGGCCAACAGCAGTATTTAGCAACTATGTAGAAGTGAAGGATCCATACGGCTGCATAAAGAGATCCAGATACTTGGCCTGTTACTGCAGGAAAACTGTTTTGTTGATGATCTTTGTACTTTTAAGTTGCTCAGGCTTCTGCTGCAGTATATGCTTTGTGAGCTTGAGTGTTGAGGACTGAGTGTTCAAAACTTGTTGAAAGTCATAGCTACATTATGCATAGGTTGGGAATGTGTGTTGCACTGGGCAATGCTGAGTATCACTGCAGTACTTCAGGAGCAGATTTAAATTTAAACAAGAAGATACATTCATGATGTGCTTTGGCCACAAAAGAGGTTCTTAAGTGTGATTCTTCTAAATTTTTGAGGGTTCTGATTTGAGATGTGTGCTGTCAGAGAGATGATTAATTGCAAGTCATGGACCCTTAATTGTTATATGATAAATACATCTGTGAGCCAGTCAAATCCTGTTGTGTATTTGCAGCTTAAAGACACAGGCACTGCTTGTGAACTGACTTTATTTAGGGTTGCAGTGGATGGTGCAAGAGCCAGGAGTAGGATTCTGCTGCTTAGAGAAATAAGTTATGGTCAGATAAGGCCTTCAAATGGCAGCCAGTCTTTGGTCTCCAGTGAAGAAAATACCTATTTTCATCTTGGATTAATTGTGGAAGGAAGAAAATATGGAGTACTGGGGGAAATGGGTAATGTGTTTCAGCAGACCGCAAGATAAAATAATTTGACTTAAGAGAAATCTGTAGAGCTCTGAGCAAACACTTGTGGGAGGAGGAATGCCAGAAGAAGGTACATAATTAAGTTAAAACACGACATAACATAACAAGGATGGCTGTGAGGGAAAAACCCGTGAATCTCAGCATTTGTTGATGCAGCAGCAGTGTCTGCCTATGTTTGCTCTCTGTTGAATTGTTTCAATCCTATAGGGGTTGCCTCAAATAAGTAAAAGTCTAATATTTTTTTCTACTTCCTGCAGCAGTTACATGTTCTCTGCAGATCTTGCTGTCTGTATGTTTGAGCTTAACTCTTTAGTGATGATCTCATGCTTCTGGTAACTGCCCACTAGCCTTATATTCTCTAGAAGAAGAGATCTTTATGGCATGTCTCAGATCATATCAGAACTTACCCAGGGAAAGGAAATCAGCTGTATCTCCAGTGGGGAAGCTGATGCTCAGTGTTGTGCAAGTCGGTGTTTGGATCTACTGGTGTGTGAAAATGACAGGTTGCCTTGTCATTGCTGGAATTCATCACCTGATAGTTGACAGATCAGGGATGCTGCATTTCCTTGTGTGGACCCCTCCTTGTTAGCATGATAATCCTCAAGTTGAGAGTCTTAGAACATCTTGAGGTTTTTTGATAAGTCCTTACTGTACTTTGAGATAAGTAAATGTTGTGGAATTTTTTTGTGTGTTTGCTCAGTAAACAAGATGCAGTGTTACAAGGCTGCAAAGAGGCAGCAGAACCAGTGGGGAAAGGAGTCAAAAGTTCCCAAAAGCTGAACTGTCTGTCAGCTGCTACTGTTTCTCAAAACTCAATGGGCTTATTACACAGTCAAAAAACCTAAATAAAACCAGGCAAAGCAAAGATGACCTACTGTTTTTAAGGGTGCTGATTGTTTTCAGAAGCCATTCAGTACCTATCTGGAAATGCCAAGCCAAGTCTTTGGCCCTGACTTTTCCAGATGCTCAGCAGGCAGAATCCTGCTAGACTTAAATAGAACGAGTGGGAGTGTGTCTGCAACACCTCCTATCTGAGGCAGGAAGTTAATCCCCTTCCTGATCTGACGAATTCCTTAATGTCCCTACTTCGTACTTCAGCTTTGAGTCTGTCTGTACAAGTGTGAGTAAAAATTCTGAATAAGGTTTTTTAAGATGGATCTTTTTGAGGAGAAATGGAAGCAGCTTACAACTTAGCATAAGTTAATCAAGAAAACAGTTCTTGCTGTGTTCTAGCTCCTGGGGTGAAACTTATTATGATGCCTTGAGCAGTGAATTTATTGGACAAGAGCAAACCCATGTGTGCTCCACCCATGTGAGCCAGTACTTAGTTTTTTGTTTTGGGCAGTGCATTTGAGTGGCAAAATCAGAAGAGTTAGTGAAGGGGTGGCAGGCAGTCATCTAGAAGCATATGGTGTTCAGCCTATGTGCTCAATGTAAAATTGGTTTTGAGGTGGTGTCTGTGAAAGGAGATTTATTGACAATATGCAGTGTAAACCTACTTTCTTGATATGGCACTAAAAAAAAACCACCCAAAAAACTTCGTGTGTAATACTTTTTTCCTTCTTGGACTCACAGATCTGGAATCATATGAGTCAGAGTACTGCTAGTTGGGAGGAGAGATGAAACTAAATCTGTCCAAAAAACCACCCCCCGCCCAAACCCAGAAATCTAGTCATGCATGATGGGAAAAATAGCTTACTAGTGGGACAGTTTCTCATTCTACTTGAAATTTTCTCTTCCGGGTCTCTGACCTGGTTTTGCACATTCTGGTAGAGAGTGGAATCTTATGGTTAAGGCATATTGTCTCTGACTACAGGCAAATGGGCATGTTCAGCCTTGAGGTAGAATTTTGTTCTTTGCTCTGAAGCTAAATTCTTAGTGATTAACTTTTTTACCTTTTTCTCTATCCTTAAAGGAGGAGAGGCTGTTGGTGTCTCTCATGTCATGTAGGTGTATATCATTAATGGACATTTGAAATAACACTGGAAAAGGTTAAGCATAAAGTGATAAACTGTTTTTCTTAACAATAAATGGAAACTCTGTAAAGATGGCACTGCAATGTCTGTCTGAGCCCTTGCAGAGGCCTGCCTTTTCTCTAGAGGTGTTGTGCCAGGAGCTTTAGTTCTTCGTGCAGGTTGGTTTGGTCAGTGTTTTGCAGGTTCCTTAGGTCTGCTCTGCAGAGATTTGGTCTGGTGCAGCCACCTTTGGCTACTGGCATAGATCAGGTGCAGGATTTGAGGAGTGAGGGTATTCTTAGAAAGCACTGGGAGATGAGAGGCTGCCCTAGATGGCCTGGTAGCACTTGATTTTTTGAGCATGGTCTTTCAGGGCAGGGATGCATAGCAGAGCCCTACAGAGGAATGAGCCCAGGGTTTTGTACCTAGGGATTTTCAGCACTTGGATGTTCTGGTCAGCCTGCAAGCAGGATTGGTTCTGAAAAACTGCAAAAAGTTATTTCTCGTAATTTACATTTATCTGTGATCCATCTAAAGCACACATTGTGCCTATTTCAGGGTGACTTGATGGAGTTTAGTAATGCAAACTGGATGTATTGGTCAGAACTAACTACTATAGATGCTGGGGTAGCTAGGAAGAGAGGGCTGAGAACTTTTCACTGCTTACTGACGAGCAGGCAAGGTTGCATCAAAACACTGTGATGGGCAACTGAGGGCACAATTTAATGTTAGATATTTAGACAGTTATTCCAGGTGACTCATTGATACTTTGTACTTAGGTCCAGCTTTGTTTTCAAAGTCCTATTAGTGAATATTTTAATAACACTTGAATATAAAGTGTCTCCATAGTTTTCTTAAGCTGTCTTATGTAGGTGGGCAGACAGGACAATTAAGTTGCTGGTGTTGCTTCCTTTGTGGCCTTCAGGTTTGTCACAGCTTTGAGCCTGATGCTGACTGTAGTAGGTAACTGCTTTGCTTTCCTTCAAGACGCGGTACAGGAAGAATGAGCCCTGAGTCTGAAATCTTAACAGTGTCTCTGTTTTCTCCAGAGCATCTGACATGGCAAGTTTTGGCAGACCCAGCCATGACCAAATGGAAGTGAGATGGTCCCTGGTTAGTAGCTTCTTGCAATTCAGCATAACATGCTTTTGGAAGCTTCTTGGAAGCAGACGTTATGCAAGCTCCTCAAGCTGTGTCTTGCTGACTGGAAGCAAACTTGCCAGCTTCTGCCATTTTTCTGCAAGTCTTGTGACTTGTGTGGCTTTTCTTAGAGCCCTGGCCACAGCAATTGAGGGAACAGAAGAGCAGTGTAGCTTTTGTATTGAAAGCAGCAATTTCTAACATGGAGGTTTGAGGGTATTTTTTTTATCTAAAAAATGCTGTTTCCCTAAATGCTTCTGGAGACAAGTATTAAGAATTCCAAAACTTCTAAGATCTGCGCTGTCATCTCTTCTCTTCCTAAAAATCAGGGCTTAGTCTCAAAACTATAAGCTCTGCTAAAATACTTGTGTTGCATTCACAATGAACAATAAATGAGGTTTGGAATAAACCCAGTACCTCACTTGTGACAGAAATGGGAATTGAACTGGAGTCTCTGGGGCTGAGAATACTATTTTAATAATGTATTGCCTCAACAGTCTCCTTTAACTCTCCCTTTCCTGTTTCTTATGGCTTGAGGCTGCATTGTTGCAGCCCTGTGGAAGGGTGAAGAGTTAATACAACCATAACAGATATGGGGAGTGCTGGGCTCCTGTCTGACTGCTCCAACTGTCATTTTGGGGCTGGGAAACACTCTTGCTGCGGGAGTGGCCAGTGTAGTATATGTGATGCTAAGAAAGGACACAGCCAGTGTTAAACTGATACTGCTGTGGATTTTGGCTGCAAAGCCAGGCAGTGTTGCTGTAATGCTGTCTAAAAGCTGATCATAAACTGCAGCTGTATTTCAGAGTAGTTTTTCAGCTGCATTCAGACCCTTTCTCGTAGCAACAGGCAGAAGTCTACAGAGATGCTGAGCAGTCGGTTCTCAACATCTGCAAATGTTTTCACAGCACAGCTAACTTACCCTGGAGAGTACTAGGAGAAACTGCAGTTTTTCCCTTTTTTAAAAAATTGAGAATGGAGATCTGGGGATGGGGGAAGTGGTGCTGAATTTCTTAGAACAAGGAAAGAGGTACCTAAAGGCAAAAATCTTGAAGTCTTTGTTCAGTTCCTCCTCTTTGTTTTCCTGCCACTCTTACATGTGTAAAGACAGCAAGTTACGTAGAATCTGGCTCAGGGCTCTGACAAATTAACACGCTGTTTCAGCCCTGAGAGCTCTTCCTCATCCAAGCAGTTACAAACTTCTGAAAATGGGGCTTATACTGACTGTCTGTTTGCCACCTGCCTTCCAGCGCAGGAACAATTCCCTGTCAGCAGCGGAATATATCTGATGACCTCTTCGTTCAGAATTAACCAAATAAACAACAAAGCTCTTGCCCTCACAGGTTTTATGCTGAATTTAGCCTCGCTGACTTGTTTATGATTTACTCTGAGCTTACACTGCTCTGGGTCAGGGTGGGACCCCTTGATTCATGTTAGGTTTTCTCTCTTTCTGGCTGCTGTGATCTCTTGTGTAATCTCTGGCTATTTCTTAAGCTGATTGTGCTTTTACTTTTAATAGAAGTTCCTCTATGAATAGCTGGGAATTGCCTGAGTGTGGTGGTGGCCTTGAGAGGAGATCTGTCGCAGTGGGGTTAAAGCTACGGGTAAGGAGGAGGTTGGTGTGTTCCGAAATGCAGAATACCCTCAGGGATTGGTGCATGACATGTGTCACACTGCAGAGCTGATGCTGCAGCTCCAGTACTGAAACTCAGGTCACCTCTTCTACATCATGCAGCTCTCAGCAGAGATCCCAGCAATAAACTTCTTCCCTCTGGGCTGTGCCACTTTGATTTGTTCCTGTTCCTAAGAATTAGTCTGCTTATGCCTATTCATACAAGATGTGTTTGTTATCTCAGGCCCGCAAACTACCAAGCACTCCAAACTCATTTTGGAGAAAGAGGTCCATTTCCTGAATGAATTTGTATAGACTATTGAAGGAATTATATGTAAAGAATGCTTACTGCAAAAGAGTAAGTGAGATATTGCATTGGCACTTGATATTTTGCCAACTTTTTGCTCGGACAAAATTGAACTCACACTGGACACCTGGAGGGGCGAAAGCAGATGTCTTAGAAATCAGTGTATTGGTTTAAACAAGTGCAGTGGAGATACAAGGGGGAGAAATTTAGTTAAAACCTTTACTTGTGGAAAATAAGGAAAGGAATGGAAGGCTGTAAGACTATGGTCTGTCCAAGTCACTGTGCTACAGCTTTGCTATGGATTCAGAATGCCCACTGATAAGGCAACACCTGTTTTGATCTTCCTCTATTTTTTTTGTTGAATTTAAGCCCAGCCTTTTTGTCACCCCCCCATGGTCGCTGCCCCAGTTTGACTAGAGCAAAATGTTCCTTGTGACATGAGAAGTGCTGTTCCACTGGTTGGTCAAAAGCCCTTTGGCAGGCACATTGGAACCAGACAGGAGCTCATCTCTTCTGGGACTATTGATCCAATTTTTGTTCTGGTATAGCCTGAAATGGAGATGTCTTGTGTGTTTTTTTAAGCAGGGTTTAATGCTTCTGACTTTGCTCTGCACTAGAGGTGTTTGCAATCAGTCTGTGGTATCTTCTTCAAGGGCTTAAGAGGCAGTGCCTCTGTACCATGGTCCCAGCCTGGGTTGATCCTAATTGTACCTGGAGCCGCAGAGGTGCAGTGCGTAGCCAGGAGCGTGGCACTGTTCCTGCATACTTCTCCAGGCAGAGCAGAGATGTAAATTGGCATCTTAAATTCCCTCTGCAGGACAGCCATGCACTGTGGGCCGTTTAGTCAGGATGCTTGAGTGCAGCATAACTCTTGTTACACCGTGGAATTCCGTCCTTCCTGCCTGGCCTGTTGGAAGGGAAGCAGGCAACTTCCCCATCCATAACACACTCTGCCTCTTGCCACTGACCTGAGATAAGCTATCGAGGTGCATGCATTCAGCTTTATAAACCCCCCACCAGTGTGTTGCCACTAACAGCACATTGTGGCTTGTTGAGGTACCATCCTTCCTTATGCAGCTTCCATTTGGGTTTGTATCTGTGGGCTCATCGAAGTGACTTTGCCTTTCCCAATGAACTCCTACAGTTGTCTGTACCCTTTAAGGAATTCAGGCTCTGGGCAGCCTGTCTCCTTCTCTAGCACACAGTGGTGTCTGGGAGTAGAGGAAGTGTCATGCTGCAGTGATGAAATGTGCCTCTAGCTACGCTTGTTCTTCTCTTGGGTCTTGCAGCAAATACCAGGGCTCCAGAGGTGGAGTTTTGACAAGAAATCCAAGATTATACTTAGCACAAGTATTTGATATCTTTGAATTTGCCATTGTACCTGGTTTCCTTCTTTGAAAGAGAGAAGGACAAAAAGGGGGATAAACCCCCTTTTTTATCCAGAGCCTCCATGTGATGAGTAGTGTGAATATTAGTTATTGCTGCACAGTATAATGGTGTCTCTGAACACAGGAGAGCCTCTACTGCTGGGCAGCCTTTAGTCTGGACTCAGCTGCAGCCTGGCTCCAGAGATTAAGACACTGGTGGTGGGAAACAGCAAGGTCAGCCTGCTGCTCGTCAGTCTTAGCATCCGTTAATCCTAGGGTGTTATTGTGGCTGTGCTTTCCCATCAGCCATTCCTGTCCCAGAGTTTTAGTGTACAGCTTGTCCTTTTGTTTTCTCACAGCTCAAGTTGCAGGTGCTGAACAGGTCATGTTTTTCAAGGCTGCAGCCTTTCTGTTATAGCAGAGCCAGGGGTTGTTGGTGGATGTTTGTGCCAAAGCAGAGCAATGTTGGTGCAGTGTTATGACAGATCAGTGTGGCTTGAAAAAGAGACAAAGATGCTAGGTCATGGATTTACCTTTCTGGCCTTAAAAAACCTGTTTCTTCACTACTGCCATAGGGACTGAACTAATTTGATGCTCTGGGGTCTTGCTGCTGCCTGGTATTGTCTTCTTGGAGACTGTCTGGAAATTACGGGGAGATTCTGCAATTGCAGGGAAATTTTTGCCAGGATATATATGCTTTTGAAGTAGCAAAAGGAAAACTTGCTTTTGTGCTGTGATGGTGAAAATTAAGGCAGGCATAAAGGTCTGGTTTACAGTTTCTGGGGTGGAGAATACATCATGCAGTGCAATATTTCTGGTGTTACTTGTTTTTTGTTTTTTTCACATGAGTAAAACCAGCCTTGTTTCCTTTCTCCTGGGATTGTAATTCTTGAAATCAAAACCGCATTTTCCACAAATGTGTAATGCCACATCCATTCAGGAGACACCAGGCTGCTTATTCTCTTGAGTTCCTGATATTGTCATTCAGAATCAGTGCTGTATTGTTCTTTACCGTGAATATCCCAAGGCAGCAAACAAAATCCAGGACTTCATTTTCTATTACTCAGAAAATCCTAGAGGAAGCTGCACAGCAGCAGTGCTGCAATTTTCTGCTCTCTCCAGACTCTGCTTCCCCAGCTCTGCAGCCTAGAGTCAATGCGGCATTTGCTATAACGGGCAGTGACTTTTTGAGATCAGGCAGCGCACTCTAGGCTGTACCACTCTCTAAATAATTCTCCGCAGTAAAATGCAGAGCTCCAAACAAAAAAATGCCTTTACAGTTTTTTACCTGCAGAAACACAGAGTAAATTGGCTCACAGGTGCGCGTGAGGTGCTGGAGTGTTCTGTTTTGATTTCCCATCTGTGTTCTACGTCCTCACGTATTCTGGACTAACCCATCTGCAGGAAGATAGCAGGGAGGGAGCTGGCAGATAACCCTCAAAATGGAGGAGGTAGGAAGAATATTCCTGATTAATTCTCTCACAGCAGAGATGAACTGAAGCAAGTTACATTTTGGATGAGATGGTCGGGTTTGTATGCTGGGAGTGCCTCTTTTTTCTCCTCCAAACTCTTGACCTATAGCTGTAGACACTTGCTTAAAACCTTAGCAGCTTGGGGCTGATGCCCACCAGTGAGGGATGCAGGAGCTGTGTGGACATCAAACTGATTTGTTTCTATGGAAACAGTGGATTTCACCCTGTTTTAGGGAAGTAGGAGGGGAATTATCCCCCTGGGCCTGGTTCTGGCTCTCGGATTGGTTGCTGCACAGCAATTGTAGAGCAGCAGCCCATGAAGGGATTATCTATCAGTCAGTGATTACAATTAGGGAGAGAAGCACGTGGCTCCAATCTGCTCCTATTGCGCGATTCCTAGGGTCACAGCCCTCCATGGCACTTAAAAACAAAGAGTTTAACTTTGGTTGCTCATAGCCCCAAAGGAGAGCTGCATTGCAGTGCAGGCAGCTGCACCTAGACTCCTCAGTTGGGATGGCTGAGGGAATGAGCTATGCTTGTACCTCACCACACCTTTTAGGCAAGAGCTGAAAACTATTCGTGGTGTCTATAACGTCTGGAGGAAGCTGAGATCTTTCAGACAGGCTTCAAGCAAGATGCTTGCTGATGAAATTATTGTACGTCCAGTTTGTTGTACTGCTCTCAGAAAGTCCCAGCGCTTGAAGTGCTGTGACTGGGGGTGATGATTTTGAGACCTTTTTTTTTCAAAAATGAAAGATAACCTCATGAAATGACAGAGGGAATCAGAGCTTGAATATTAACCTTGAACATGTTCAAAGAAGAAGAGCTTTTACTAAACCCCGTATATTCCTAGTGGTCTGTAGAACTGAGTCTCTTCAAACAGGCCCGGTGCCCTTGTGCAAGATCCCAGAGCTGGTCCTTCTGAAGGAGTTAACCAACACCTCTGTATTTCAGGCTCTTGGGTCTTAAAGGCACTTACCTATCCAGGCTCTAGCATTGACTGAGAGGGACAGCTTGGATTTCTAGATAGAAAGAAGGCAGACCATGGAAAACTGACAGAAAGGGTAATGCCTGTGTGTGTTTGAACCTTTCCCCAAGGTACTCCCTTGGTTCCTACAAATGTAGGACAGGAGCTGTGTAACTTGTCTCTAGTGGAGAGAAATTCTGTTTGCTCAGCTTCTGTCTCCCCTTACTGTATATAGAGACTTCCTGTATTCCATGTTATGTAAACTGAGTTAGGGATGAAGGGCAGCTTCTAGCAGAAATTCTTGCTTTGTGCTTTGTAGTACAGCCAGTAAGTCAATTGGATGGGATAATCCTGGTTATGGATTTGCAGGGGTGCATCAGAAGAATGCAGCAATATCTCTGCCTTACTTTCAGGTCATCTAAAAATATATATATATAGACCTTGAAAGTCAGGCCAGATCCTGCTGTAAGGTCTACCAAGCATAAAGCTGGGGTGTCTGGTTTCTTTGGAATTACTGTAGACATACAGCAGCAGAAATGCCTTGAGGCAAGCTCTTGGCTATGCCAGTTTAGTCTGCAGGCTGGCAGGCCCCCAGGCCATTGACTAAAAGTGTAAGAATGCCTGTGACTTCTTTGGAAGTCTCTTGCCCTGTGGAAGCAGGGCAGCCATGACGGCTCTGTAGTTGTGCATCTGATTAACTGGTGCCCAGCAGCTCCAGCACAGCCATGACTTGGCGTGATGCACACAGCTGTCGTCCAGATTTTGATGCATCCTGAAGCTAGTAGAGTATGAAACAGAAAAATCAGCCCAAAGGATTAAAATGAAAATAAACAATAGCAAAACTTATCTTATCCCATTGCTTCCAGTAACCTGCATAGAGGCATGTGCAGGAGAGGGGCTGAGATGCAGAGAAAGGAGATGTGGAAAGAGTGAATGAGGGAGGTACCAACTGCCATGGATGGCTCCTGGGAACCAGTCTGTGCAGTGAGAGATAAGCAAAGCAGAATTTAGTGCGCTTGAGGAGGGGTGGGGGAGAGGGAGCTGTTTCCAAGTGAGTGTTCATGTAGAAATTGCTGTGTGCTTTCCTTCTGGCTTTAGCAGTGTTAAGGAAGGTGCTGCAGGCAGAAGTCTGAACACAGCCACAGCAGCTGAAGTATTGGTGATGTGAGAGAACATTGCCCAGGGTGTCCCCTCTCTCATTGTCTTAGCCCCCTCAGCCCACACTTGGCTCAACAAACACATTCTGAGTGGGAAAAACATGTTTTTGATTAACACTTCTGATGTTCAAGGCATGTGGGTCCTCCCAGAGACACAAGAGCACATGAATATGACAATGCCTTCCAGTAACAAAAATCTTTGTCCTGTTCTGTAGGAAAGATCTGGACAGTACGAAAAATTACCCAGACAACAGTACTGGACACTGTCACCTCTGTATATGTAGATCAGTGGCCAGTAATTGTGTTGTGTCCCAGGGTGAGGAGACAAGCTGATGATGAAATAGCTGAGATGGAAGCTTGAAACTCAACTTCTGTCCCTCCGTGGCACATCATTTACCCCAAATGTCAGTGAAACAAACCTCACCATTATGCCTGTCCACGAGGAACTGGATTTGATTCGCCAAACTCATTGTGTAGGCTTTCAAACAGCCAGGCATGCAGCTTTCTATGGAGGTGGATTCTCTTGGAGGGGGCAGTCTCCTGAAAGGTTTCTTGTCTTTTCAGCAGAGCCTGTGGTGTGGGGTCACTGTGGTTTTTGAAATGTTGTGCTTTGCAATAAATGTAGGTTTCTGATGTGACTTTATTGAGTTTATATATTAACTCTATAAATACGCTATATTTTTCTTAATTTGAATGGAGTGAGACCACAATGTGAACACATCACATCCTGGTCAGTGGTAAAAGGGGTGCAGGAAACACAGCAAAGACGATTCTTCTGGTGAGAATCATGTCAGTTCTGGAGCAGGATGTGGTGTGAACATGTAATACTGCCATTGCTGCACTTACTTATTACACTGAATTAACATAGTTGCTGTCCTTTCATGTTTGAAGACCTCACTGCCTCAGTCTGCACAAAACCTCGGGCAGAACATCCCTCACTTGCTAGGCTGTGTGCTGGTATCGGGTGCAATTCTGCACAAAGGAACAGCTCAACTCAAGGCAGATTGAGAGAAGGTGCCAACTTCAGAAGTTACTTTCTACTTCGTTCTCTACCCTCTCTGACTCGTGTTTGCGAATTATCCAGTATTATGTTATAAATGTGTCCAGCTTATACTGGCACTTGTGTTTTGCCCTGCTTGGGCAGCACCTGTGAATTTTCTAGGATGGTCTCTGGGAACTCACCTTAAGCACAGCAAACTCCCACACTTGAGAGGCTCCTTGGCCCTTTTGCTTACTGACTTGGGGAGCTGTACTGGGGAGAAGTGGCCAGGTGTTGGAGAGGCTGTTTGAGGGCCAGAACGATTTAACAAAACCATTGTAAGTGCTCCAAGCCAGCACAATAGTGTTAACCTCCCTCTGCACTATTGTAAATAGGAACTCAAGGTACAAGGCAGTGGGAAGCTTTCTCTTTAATTTTTTTGTTTCTCCTAACATGTATATTATGATGACACTCATGAACTATTGCCTGTCTTTATTTTTCACAATTGTTTTCTTGAATAATGAATCGTTGTGCACAACAATATTGCCAGTATAATGGAAAATTATGTACTTACAATAGATCTTTATTTCTATATGTATCTATTGTGTGACCAGTACCAACTGCATCCTAAGAAGTTACATTATACTGAGTGCTTATGGAATTGCTCTTCTTCTCTGTGGCTCAGGACTAGGCACACTTGTGCTGTGGAGGTTGGCTGATAAATAACGCACGTCCTCTGGCTTAAAGTTATCTAAAGGTGGTAACCTTAATGGAAAAAATCATGGCTTAACTAGGAACAAAACTAACCACATGATTATGAATCTATATGACTTGTGTCCAAGTTCACATGATGCAGTATGAAAGGAATATGAGAGCTGAGGGCAGAGAAAAACAAAATAGCAGGTTGATGGATGTTTTTGTTCATAATGCACCTGTTTTTAATGCTTGCTGTTCCTCTTGGCCTGTCTGGCTTTTTTTAGTTGAGAAGTGCTTTGGCTCAGGCACGAGAAGAGCTCACAAAGCCAACCAAGTTAGCAGGAAACTCTGAATCTGCGATGCAGCCCTCTTCAACAGCAGCAGGCAACCTGCTGGGTGGCAGAGGAAAGAAAAAATTTGTCCTTGCTCTTGCCCCACACCTGAGTTGTAGAATTGCTTACGAATGTACTTGCATGTTGCTTGAAGGATCAGACCAGGAAGGTGCTCCAAGGGCAGTCCTGCATCTTCTTCCTTCTAGTAGAACTACATGATATCTGTTGTGAAGGAGCACCAGGAGTAAAGTGACCAAGAAGTACAAAGCTCCTACTGTTTCTGAGGTGTTTGTTTTAGGAGTCAATATGATTAATAGTAAATATTTTTAGTGTGTGGTAATGTGCCCCATAGGTGTCAGCCTATGCGTGTTAAGGATTCATTTTGATGCGCTGAAGTAAGAACACTTTGAAAATACGAGTGCTGTGAGATGAAGTGCTGTTCAGAGAAATGTATAAGCTGTCCATAGAATGCAGCTTTTATGAAGATGTGAATGTTGCTGATGGGCGCAGTGATCAGAAGAACCATATGTCAAAGGTACCAATACCCCTAGATTGGCTTGGGATTCTTGTAAAGCACTGTGCCATCATGAGCTAGGGAGGAACTTTTGATCTGGATGTGTGAGAATAGTGAGTGATCAATTATAAGCCTTGATAGATGAAAACCGTTTGGAGCTTAAGCAGGAGCAGGTCTGAACTGTGTAACCAGCCAGTAAAATCCTTAGGGACAGAACTGTATTTCTTGTGGTATATTGGCACAGTGCTTTGTGCAGTGCATGTCTGATTGAATTGCTGTCCCTGGGCACCATCAGAACACAGGAAGTTACAAATACTCAAATTAAAATACAAACAGCCATATGAAATCATGGAGGCTGTGTGAATTTTAATTTTCTGAAACTAATATAATCCAAACTGGGGATTAATCGCATCCCTTAATATACTATTTGTCTATGGATGTGTAATAGGAAATCAAATTAAAATTAAATGATCAGATGCTGGTGTTCCCTTCTGTTCTTTGCAACTAGTTTTATGTCTTCATAAACTGCTGTTTTGGCTCTTTAATTGAGGCTTTGCCTTCTCTAGTGCATTCTAATTCAAGAATCTCAAAGGTCTGGCAAACAATTGACTGCAACGATGCTGTGTTGGTTTGTCTAGACTAGGCCTAGATTTGTATTTCAGAGCCTTCTACAGCTTTCCAAGCCTTCCAGCTTCTCTGGAGACAAGGAAAGCAAGCATTTGGTCTGTCTTCCGTGTAGAACAAGAGATGGTACTGTGGACTCTGTTCTGGTTTTGACTGCTGAAGAGTTGTGTTGCAACTTCAGTGAAGACAATAATCACGCATGAAAAATCTTTGGCTCAAAGTCCTTTCAAAAATACAGATTACCAGTGGATGGAGAAGGTGCAAAACTTGAATTTGGTGGAAAGAGGGAGTAAATGATGCTCATATTTGCAGTGGAAGGGAATCTATGGAGAAGCAGTTGCAGCCTGAGCTGATGTGTGGGGATGCCATTAGTATGTTCTTGTCCTTCCTTTTTAGGAAGTTGTGGTTATCACTTCTGATATCAGGGCTACAGGGTCATAGAGAGGTTTGCAAATACCAGATTGCTGGAATGAAACAGCACCGTAAATGTTACAGGAATCTCTAAGCCTTAGAGCACAAACCTAAAGCAGTGAGCTGACACTTCTGGCACAGCATGAAGGGACAGACTGGCTCATGCAATCACTTGTCTTGTACTTATTGGGATTGAGAGCATTTATTCCAGCAAAGCTGGTGGACCAGGCACAACATGCCCGTAACAATCACTGAGATGCTCTAAGACTTGCTCCTCCTCCAGAGATCTCAGTATCTCATTTAACAGGAAAACATCAGATCAAGTGTTTGACCAAAGGAGTAAACAAGTATTCTTTGGTCTAACAAACTGTGTGTGTGGACACAAATGTGCCCCTACTGCAGCAAACTAAGCTCATCTAAGTATCCTTAATGGACGCAGTCAGATTTTCTTCGTTGTAGCAACAGTGAATGAACACAAGAAACATGTCTGAAAGTTTCAGTGTATGCCTCTTCAGGTATTCCCAAGCTTTCCGTTTGGGTATGTGTCCTACTTTTTTTGACTGCATCTATCTTTGCTTCCCTTTCCATACAATATATGTTGAATTATACAAGCAGTTTGTCAATCTCCTTTGTTTTATGAATAGTCTGGGAAAAGTGTATTTGGTTGATGATACTTTTAACTTCTAATCCTCTGTACTGTGGAAGTCATTAAATGAATTATAAAACTTGTTTATAGAGCAAAGGTGGTTTTTTTGTCACTAATAGCCACTAATAACCTTTTTGTTCTGTAGGATTCTAAGTTACCTATTGCATGAAGGCTTTTTGTATATAGTGTCTGGCTTTAGTTAAAAACTTCAAACAAACCAACAAAACAAGGAAACCCCAATTCCCAATGCCCTAATTATAAATGTATTGTTGCATGACATCAAGATTGTATTAATGTGTTCCCAGGGTGTTTAGATTTTGTTTCAGTGTTGCTCTACGGTAACTGCTAGATTGGTTCCCTTCCCTTCAATATTTTTTATTACTGCATTACTAATGCAGCTTTCAGCCCAAATCTGCACTGTCATGCAGCTCTGCAAACGAAAATAGAAATAAGACTGGAAGGGATGCTCTGATTGGGCTTGCCCCAAGGTAGCTAGTCAAGAACATCAAGGACTTCAGAACTGAGCATTGTAAAATATAACAATAAATGCCTTTTCAGGTCACTTCCCTGCCTGAACTCTTTCAGCCCGAGACCCATCAAGATTTGCATCCCTGGCTGTTTTTGTTGTCTTGGTTTAGAAGAGGAGATCTATCACTGGTCAGACCAAGAATTTACGTACCTCAGTATCCTCTCTCTGACAGTTGTTAATAAAAAATGAGTGTGAAATACGTAGAAATAAGTCTTCCAGTAAGTGATGTTTTGGGAAATGTAGTTATCTGAGCCTAGTTTTCCAACTCTGCTAAAATGCTTGGAATTGCATTGCTAGAACCAATACCTTAATATCTAGATTCAGAATTTTGAGTCAATAGCTAAGAAAGCTACAAGCAAATTAAGTACTTATATTCCTGTCCTACAGCTCTGTCTGTTTTAGCTGCTGCTTTGTATATTTTCTAGATGAAGCCTAGCCTGGAGAAGTGGCACAGTGGTGTATTTCCTGCTTTAAAGCGCAGGAAATCAAATGTTGCCGTGCACTTCTGTGTGTTGTAAACAAAGCATGAGAAAAAGGACTTTCCAATTCTTAAGATAAAAAGTGAAGGAGGAAAACAGGGGGTTGGTGCCTTCAACCTGAGTAATGTATTTCAGGCACAGTCATGTATAGTGATGTATGCAATGAGGCTCTGGTGTCATGCTAGAGGCTGCCTTGTCTCAGCACTCAAAGCCTTTATAACATTTTATCTCTGAAGACTTCTTCCATCTTTCTTTTTCCCCCTTCAGCCTTGCTCTTTTACATCTCCCCTGCTGGAAGTGAATAAGCCAGTTTAACCCCTCTGCTCTTGCCTGCCTAGGTCACCTGGCACGTGGTGGTTTTTACCTGCTGTGTTGTCTTCCTGATTCCAACTTGGTGTCATCACTTTGGGCTGCTCTTTCTGGAGCAGTAAGTGTGTGCATGTAGCTCTTCCTTCAGGCTCTGAAGTGAACTCAGACTGTCCTGGGCATGTTGTCTGTGCCACATGTGCTCAGTGGTTGTTGTTTATTTGCAGCAGCAGTTTGTGTCCCCTGCAAGAGGGCAGGCACGGCTCTCTACTCCTCCTGCTCCTTGGCACTCAGCCAGCTCCCTGCAGAATTTGCTAATCCCTACTTTTTAGTTTCTATGATTTGAAAGGCTTAGCTGGAGCAGAGGGAGGAAGGAGTTTTTCCAACAGACTGTAGAGAGAAAGGAAATGAAGAATAGGAAATAACATGGATGAAATGGGATGATACTGCATAAGTTGTAGGTTTTTTTAATAAAGCTTTTTGGCTGTAACTCCTGATGGGAGTTAAGTGTAGAGAAGACTTGAAAGTTGAATTGCATGTACCTCCCAATAGTTTGTGGGTAAGAACACACATTCATTTTCTGATATTAGGGATCAAATTTGCTTGTATTTTCACTCGGAGCTAGAGCAGTACTAAAGATTGTTGGTTTAGGTGACAAAATTTGGCTTATGGATTTGTCGTCTCGTCCTCTAGACGACTTGGTGGTTTTTCCTTGGAATAGCCTGGGAGCTACTTGAGTTAACACAATAAATTGGATCTTGTTTTAATAATGCTGGAACCCATTGTCATAGGTTTTCTGTCTATCTTTGTCTTGAGATTTTTTTTCTTAGTAGCTATGATAAGGACAGTAGAGAAATCAGGATATTAACCAAAGCAGAAAGATTCAGGAAAACATAGTCCAGCATGGACTTGGATCTTGCTTCCTATTGATTTCATGCTTATAAATGCAAGTGGTCCTTTTTCTACAGTAAAGCAGGATTTGATACAGTAAATTGGAAACCAGTAACTAGAGGACTGTCTTGGTGTGCTGGAAAGGGAATATGTAGTAATAGGATTCCTTTTTCTCAGGTACAAGTTCAAAATAATTCAGTGGAGCTCAAATGGATTTGTTATGCTAAAAACTGATGCAAGGATAGGACTTTTCCACATATTGACCACAGACATGTATAGGAATGGAGCTGAGACAGCAGAAAACTGTTAGAATGGTGCAGTATCTCAAAGATTCCAGGGTTAATCCCACTGGTATGGAAAAACTAGAGCCGTATTATTTGAAAAACAAATGAAAGGCAATCCCCAGTTAACTCTTTATAATTCTGGAAGATGTAAAATAATGAGAATGAGTTTCAGTCTGATTTTAACTGGTAGAGTTGTCCCAGAGGTTCCATTATTCCTGACTTAGTAATTAACAGGTGATATTTTTATTTGAGGTGTTAGAGGATGTCTGGTACCTCCTTACACTCATTTCACTTGAACATACTCTCCAGTTTTTGATATTACCAAGTTATTCTGACATCTCCTCAGGTGGAGAATTACTTTTATAGCTGAGGAAATGGAAATACAGAGAAGCAGAATAACTTGCATAGGGTTACATAGGAAATGAGTGGCCAAACCAGGAGCTGAGGCAGAGCTGCTCAAGGCCTCATCTGGTGTGTTAAAACACAAACTCATTTCTCATATTCATGGACTTTGTCAGTGTTAAGTTCATGCAGGAGTAAGAGGAAGATCTCAAGGTGGAGAGCTCTGGATTTCTCATTCAGCAGAGTCAATAGTTACTCCTGAATTAGCAAAATTATTCCTTGCCACAGCTACGAAGGGAAGGAGGATTGTCTGCTGGAACCCTGCCAGTGTAGGCTGGGCTTCTTTTAACAGAGAAAACTGTATTCATGCTGTAGGAAACATATTTTGAAGTGATGCTTCTTCCAGTAGGCGAGGAAGCAATTGATTATATTTTCAGAACTGCTCAGTGGCTCCTGAAGAGCCGCATGAACAGCCAAGTACTAGAAAACCAGGCCACAAACTAGCAAGGTCATCAGCAGATACAGTGAGCACGCCTAGCTTTGGATTGGAAAAAAGGAAAAGCAAAGAAGAACTGATGGGCTGTGGCTGCTAAGTCAGCATTTGGAGAATGTTAGCGAAAGGCCGCTTTCCCTTGAAATTACTTGAAGTACGCAAAAATTCAGGATTCTTGTAAATACAGAAGGAAACTGCTGCTTTTGCCTTGGCATTACTGATATCTTGAGTAGTTATAGCCAGGAGAGACCCTGTGTGGAGACAAGCCTTTGGCTGCTGGTTATTTTCTCAGTTACATCACGTGGTGTTTGCACACTGGGACAATGTGGTGTCTTCTCAAGCCCCAAGTACAGGGTGTGAGTGAATTTGTGTAATTGTTTTCGTCAAAAGGAGGCACGCTAGTTTTTTGGCTCTGCTTCAACTTCTCTTTCTGATGAAAGCATAGACAGCTGTTTTAAATGGGCTTGTTCGTTAACTTGGAACTTCAGCTGAAGGAGCTGTACTGTCGCAGCCATGATTAGAGGGACTGTGCTGTGAGTATAAACTACTTCAGAACAAGCTCTTGCCATTCTCAAGGAGAAGCACTTTGTGTTTAGTGCCTTAAACTTTTTTGTGCTCATGGCTGGGACTCTCTCTTAGAATCCATATATATACTTATAGAAGCAGAAAAGCTGTGAAAAGGGAAGGAAATAATCACTCACTCATCCAAAACTTCCTGTTTCATTTCAGGGACTTTCTGCCACGTGGATCTGGTATCGTAACCAGGCGCCCACTGGTCCTGCAGCTGGTAAACGCCAGCACAGGTATGTGAGCTCCCTTCCTCTGGGTGTCCAGCTGGATTGCTCTCTCAGTCAGGAAGGTCTTATTTGATCAGTGGCACTGCTCACTGGAGAAAAGAAATAAGGATTTTCCCCAGTAAAAATGACCTGCAGCCTTTTTGCCTGTTTAACATGTGATGCATTAAGTGTCCAGAAGCAAAATGCTTCTTAATGGTTATTTTGGTTTTAATTTATTAGTCAAGGCTCCGTGCACACACATCATAATTTTCCTTTGCCTATGCAGCTGTGACTCTTATGAGTGGGTAAGACCTAAAAGCCAGGTGACCCTGCTGAAAATGTAGTGCATTAAGGGGGTGAGATAATGTACTGAAAACCCAGTGTGAGAACAGTGGGGTCTGTAGAAGAAAGACCTGAGAGTTCTGGGCAGTTCACTGGTTTTGCTACTTACTTGTAGGATACTTTAATTACCCCTTAATTTATGTTAAGATCTCATCTAGGAGTTGACAAGTGAATGTTTCAAGGTACTCTTCCTCTGCTTGATAGAGCAAGTTCACCTGACTAAAGTTTTTTGTACAGTAAGAAGACAATTTGACTTTTAGGTGCCTTTAAAATTGGAACAGAGGGTTCTTGGATTGGTTAACCTGTTCAAGGACTGATACAAAAAGTCTCAGCCACCAGCCAATTCAAAACCATGTCAAGAGGTGATTTGGGGTTTTTTTCCTCTCAAGATTTGGAGTCTGTTCTCATATATAGCGAGACTGTTGTTTACACCCAGCACTTTAATACAGAGGTACTCTGAGTCCTCCTGGGTACCAAGGTACCTCCCAGTGTAGATGGGGAAGGCACAGCTGCCACAGGCAGGTGCATGCAAAGTTTGGTATCAAGGGGGAATGTCCTGGATTAGTACTTGACTGAAGACAAGTGAGGATCCACCTCTGCTGAGACAGAAGCTGGGCTGTGAAGATGCTGAGCTCAACTGAATTATCTCAGATGCTGACCACATAAACGTGACTGCAGTAACTTCTCTTCCAACCTGCAGACTCTGTTGGGAAAGGCCCTTGCCAGATTTCATCCCTTCAATCGTGTTTTGTTGCGTTGTGCTTCAGGATGTGATGCTTTCATCAAACTTTTTGAGTGTTTCTCTGATTTCAGTGACTATTTCTGACTCTCTGCCTCTATTTAAATAGAATATGGCGAGTTCCTACACTGCAAAGGAAAGAAGTTCACTGATTTTGAGGAGGTCCGTTTGGAGATTGAGGCTGAAACAGATCGTGTTACTGGCTCCAACAAAGGGATTTCCCCTGTGCCCATCAATCTCCGAGTCTACTCTCCCCATGGTGAGTCCTTATGCAGAGGGACCAACTCTTCTAGAAGGCTCTCCAGTCCATTATGAACTGGAAACAAAGTACTGTCATCCCTTCCCCTTCAGTGTAGCATGTGGAAGGACTTTGAGGGCACAGTTTTCTTGGTCAGTGTGAAAACAAGTGATTTAAAGGGAAGGGTGATGAGATCATTGATAATCACAGTAGAAAAAACCTGCAACTAGTTCTTACTGAGCAGTAACAAGAAGGGAATAGAAAGCTCTGTGCGCTTTTGTGGGTACATCTCTTACCCCTGTGATATATTGGAGTCACTTTAACTACAGGTGGTACTTAAAGACCAGAACATTCCTACCTTAACAATCCCTTGTGCTAATTCCTGTGTCCTGTGTCTAGTCCTGAACCTGACCTTGGTGGATCTGCCTGGTATGACGAAAGTCCCTGTAGGGGATCAGCCCCCTGACATTGAGTTCCAGATCCGAGACATGCTCATGCAGTTTGTCACCAAAGAGAACTGCCTCATCTTGGCAGTATCCCCAGCCAACTCTGATTTGGCCAATTCTGATGCCCTGAAGATCGCAAAGGAGGTGGATCCTCAAGGTAAATGTCTCCTAATTTATCCTGGCATTACGAGACAGTGGCCTGATTTTCCTTTGGTTGTGATGAGCACAGTCGCTGTGGCTCGTGTCTGTTGTCTTGGGATGTATCTTTGCCAACAAACATTCTTCTGAGAGGTATTAGTGAGTGTTAACAGTTGCTGTAGTAGAAATTTTGTTACTCCCTTTTTCTTCATTTGTCTAAGCCCCATTTCTGAAGAGCTGAAGGATTTCCTTTCCTTTAAGCATCTGCATTTGGCCTAGAAAGAACTAGGAAAATATGCACTAAAATCCTTTTCTGCTGTGGCATAGCTTGTGCATTCAGCAGGATACAACTGAGAACTGATCTTGATTTTTGTCTGTTTTGCTCTTGTGGCCTCTTGTACATAATAGGAGCTGTAATGTGTGAGTTTAAGAGCCCTTGAGTAGTTAAGTTGGGCAATCTGTAAGCTCTGTGAACAGAAGAAAATAATACATTAATCATTTGCTTGATCAAGTATGTTTGGGGTTTTTTTCCATAGGCCAACGCACCATTGGGGTCATCACTAAGCTGGATCTTATGGATGAAGGAACTGATGCACGAGATGTGTTAGAAAACAAATTGCTTCCCCTCCGTCGGGGTATGTTTCCTCATGCTTTGTCCATGATCTCCTTCCTCTGTTTTCCCTATGTGAGGTGTCTTGCCCTCATCCTCTTCCTCCAGTCCATCCCCTTCCTGTAACATCTCTTACAACTTGTGGTTAAGCCATCTCTGTTCCAAGCTAGAACTGAGAAAAGTTGGGGAACAGGGCTCAGTCATGCTGTTAACAGGAACTTTTTAGGTATTTATACCTTGATATGTAGTCCTAGCAGAAACACAGCCTTATGCTCTTATCTTTGCTTTCTCTTTCCTCCTTTCAGTAAGGCAAGCTGTGAAAGATGTCTAAAACACCCTCCTCGCTGCCCTAGTAAAGAGATTAAATAATTCTGGGCTGTGATACTTGCTGTGGCCATGGCAAAAGTACCTGTGCTAAGGACTCATAACAGGAGAGTCTGAAATAAATGAGTCTGGAGTGTGCTTTGTGTTTGGGGGACAGTAATAAATAAGCTAATTCTCTGTTCCTTACTCATTTTTGTCCTGCATACCAAAATGTCGGAACCTGGGCCATTCAAGGAAATTCTAATTTTAAACTCTTCCAATTGCCCCTAATAATGTGTTACCACTAGAATTCCCCTTTTGTAATGCTGCTGGCTGAGTAACTTCCTTCTCAACTCTTGAGTCTCATTTACATCCTTGCAACCGTCTGATCTCTAACCCCACTCTCACAGGTTACATTGGGGTGGTCAACAGAAGTCAGAAGGACATAGATGGCAAGAAGGATATTCAGGCAGCTCTGGCTGCAGAGAGAAAGTTTTTTCTCTCTCACCCAGCCTACAGACACATGGCTGATCGCATGGGAACCCCTTTCCTGCAGAAAGTACTGAACCAGGTACTGTCCACAGTCAAGAACTGCTGCCCTTGGTGTCACTGGCTGTGAAACACATTGAGGCCAATAATGGAGCTTGCACACCAAAGGCAGAGAGAGCACTGATTTATCCTTTCACTTTCAAATTCAATAGTTGGTTTGTGGTATATACACTATCAGGATGTAAGGTCTTTTTGGTTAAGTTAAAAGATGCCTTCGAAATTGTAGTGATCTCTGTACCTAACAGTACTTAGGTGATACTGATAGTCATTTCCCATCTATTGAGGCTGCCTTATCTCTATATTTCATACAGTAGCAATTTACTGTTGCTTCCCTCTCTGCTCCCTTGAAATACTCTCTGAAATGAAGGGAGTCTCTTTCCTATTTCTCCCTACTCAAATATTCATCTTTAAACTGGAGTTTCCCACAGCTGTGCTTTGTGGAAACCCTCTTCTTAGAGCTTCATGAGTGATTTTGGCTCCTTCCACCTTGCCTTTTCACCCTTTTTTTTTTTTTTGAAAAAGGACTTTACCACCACATTGGATGTCAATGGTGTGCTAATCTGAAGGCAGAATAGCCTTTACCCTCGTGTAAATAACAAATGCTAATACTTGTATGTGAAGTTCATTCTTGGGTTTGAGTCAGCAGGTTTGTGTGGAAGGGAGTTTTGCACGACACTAGAAGGTAAACTGAAGGCCAAGAGTGGAGGGGAGCAATAGGCAGGAGCTGGGGAGGGGGAATACCTTCAGCTCATAACTGGTATTTGTCCTGGGATAGACATTTTGTTAGGACCACATAGAAGAATTGAACACAGAGAGGAGCTTTCATCTTTTTTGTAGTGTGGAGGCAGCAGACTCTTCCCAGTGACTACCTAGAGGTTTATTGTCATCTTAAACCTTCTTCTTGTGCAGCAATTGACCAACCACATCCGTGACACACTGCCAGGGCTGCGGAACAAGCTCCAGAGCCAGCTCCTCTCCATTGAGAAGGAGGTGGAGGAGTACAAGAACTTTCGCCCTGATGACCCTGCTCGCAAGACCAAAGCTCTGCTTCAGTAAGTGGCCTCAATGTCCTTTCCTGGAAGGAACTGCTCAGTGATGAGTTCTACTTCATGCTCTTGGTTTTCTTTCAGGATGGTCCAGCAGTTTGCTGTGGACTTTGAGAAACGCATTGAAGGCTCTGGAGACCAAATTGACACCTACGAGCTGTCAGGAGGAGCTCGGATCAACCGCATCTTCCATGAGCGTTTCCCCTTTGAACTGGTGAAGGTACTGCTTCACCATGCTGCTGAGATATGCTTTTTGTTGCCTGTTGTCTGTTACTACTTCTTTTTCCTTACTCCTCTTGCTATCTTTCATCAGCAGACTTTCTCTTCAGCTACTTCGTTTCATGGTTTTCCCTTTTATCACATTTTTTCACTTGTTTGTCTCTTTTATTGGGACCTTCTCATAGTGCTGACCTTTCCCTCCATCCCTGTTCTTGTGACAGAACTTAACTTTCTCTGAGCTCAATGACAATATTTCTTTGGCTTAATTCCTAAATGCTAAATTAAGTGTGAAAAATCACTTTAACACAACCAATGGTAAATCAATGACTGAATGCCCTCACAGATATTTTATGTCAAAGCTACTATGACTGAATTTCATATAGAAGGAATGGTGCTGAAACTTGTATGTCCTTGATCCTGAGCATCAGACTAGACCTAAAGCTGGCCTAATAGATACCTAAGAATCAGGAAAAAGAATTGTAGGTATACCTGGGATTACTTCTGTCTGTCCCCTATCAATGGCCTAGAGGTGGGAACAGTGTAGAAACTGTACTCCCCTCTTGAAAGTGGAAGAGGATTCTTATTGAAAGACAGTTTTCTTGGATGGTGAAGTACACTAACCTGATCAGGAGAGGTACTGAAAATCTTTTTTTTAATGTCAGCTGGAACAAACTTGAGATCCAGATCTTTCTGATTTGTTTTTTTTTTTTTTGCATTCTGCTTCCTTTTTTTCGCATTTGAATAAGATGAGGCCATTCTAGTGAAATAAATAGCCTTCCTTGTGTTAGATTTACAATTCACACCAAATGTTTTATCCATTTGTGGTGTTCGCTGAAAAAGCAACTGCCAAGATCTCATGCTAAATGTTGTGAGGCAAACCAATTTGCTTTAGAAAGCCATCTAGCACTTCAGTCCTAGTGCTTTATCTCAAAGAAGCTCCTTAAGAGCAGCTGGGGCATCTGTAAATGGAAGCCCTTAGCTGTTCATGTATGTCCAGGGTGTCCTGCTTTGGACACAGCAGTTTTATGGCTGGACTCTGTATCCAGCACTTGGGCTAATATCTCGTGTGTAACATGGTAGTGCTGGCATGGGACCTCTTCTCTACAAAGTCTGCTGCTGTGTCCTGCTGTGCAAATCAGTGTTAGAAAGTTTCTGATGGAATTCTCTCCTGTGCAGATGGAGTTTGATGAGAAGGAGCTGCGGCGGGAGATCAGCTACGCCATCAAGAACATCCACGGTATCAGGCACGTATCACGCACTAGGCAGAGCTCTGGCTGAAAAGCTTTGTAAATACTTCTAGACCTTCCAAATGGAGTTGAAGACTTCAGAGGTACGGTAGGTCAGCCAAAGGGAGGGATAACCTCTGGCTTGAATCTGGGAGTAGGGACAGTCATTCAAGTGAGTTTGCTTTCTTCTCCCATATGGGAGTCACAGAAGCCTAAAAGGTAAAAGCCTGTGTGACTTGACATCTTTTCCATCCTTCTTGGGCCTTTACATATGAAAGGGTAGGAAGAGGGATGCAACCCCATATTACTCCTGTGTTTAGTTAAAACTAAAATGTTGATTTTCACGCTAACTAGTAGTTAGTTGTTCAAAACAAGTGTTGGCACAGAGCTCCTCCTCCTCTAGAGATCTGAGGGGAGCACTGGTGTGCCCATCACCAGGGTCCCATTGGCCCCACATAGTTAGCAAACAGGTTTGTGTTCCCTTCAGTGTGAAGGTGAGTTGTCAGAAAGTTCAGCCCTGAGACCCTGAGTTGTGCTGCTCCTGGGAAGGTGCCTGTTGGAGCCCTTCCTGTACACAGGGATGTGAACAAACACTGACCTAGATTTATTTTCATTCCTTTCCCTTTGTCAGTCACCAGCTGAGCTTGATAAAGGGTGTCAGATGTGTCAGTGTCCTAACTATCAAGAAAATCTTCCAGAGCAGGCCTCATCTCCTGTACAGCTCTGAGGTCAAATACACTGTGGAGGGGTTGGCCCCTGCCACCCTTAGGCTGAGGTGAAATGGTGACCTGACCATGGGTGTCCAGCTAAGATCCATTTTGCCCTCAGCACCTCCTTCCTGGGAAGTGCCAAGCATCCCTCATTTTTCATGGACTCCGGTCGTGGCTTGTCCAGGGGACATGACACTTCTGAGTCTAAATGTCCCGGGTTTTGGTGACGGCGGCGCCTGCTCCAAGATGTGTGTGTAACGCTGTGGCATTCTCCTTGCCCCTTCTCCCCCTCCTGCCTTGTTTTGTCCCCACCCTGGGTGTTTAGAACCGGTCTCTTCACACCTGACATGGCCTTTGAGACCATTGTGAAAAAGCAGGTGAAGAAGATTAAAGAACCTTGCCTGAAATGCGTGGACATGGTCATTTCGGAGTTAATCAATACTGTTAGACAGTGCACCAAGAAGGTAACCAGAGGCAGCATGGAGTTGGCACCTTCCACCCGCTCGCTGGCTGCGGCGCAGCATCGTGACCTGGGCAGGGACTTGCCTGCAGCCACACTTGGTGTTTTCACCACCTCCTCAGCATGACTAGACCTGAGCAGAGCCAGCCTGGAGCGGTCCAGCCAACAAGCCAAACAGAAAGGAAGCGCTGTGGAATGTGTGCTATGGCCCTGCTCTCTGAATCCTTTAGAGCTGGGATTTAAATTTTGTGCTCTCTCTTCTTGTAGAAGTGAGAGGGTTAATCCCAGACCTGCCCTTGGGGGATGTATGGGGCTGAAATTTAGAGCTTACAGCACTTACAGTTGTGAGCTTTATCTCAAAAAAACGTTCCTGTGGTGTTTGGCTTGGTTTCTGGCTGGTTTGGTCCATATCCTGATCTGGAATAGCAGCACATGACTGAGAAGAAGCAAGTTAGAAATATTCATCAGTCTCTGGGGTCCATGTGCTCTCTCTCTCAAGAGAGGGCATCAAGCTTTGCCCTTTGGGATCCATACTGGTATTTTTTGGGGTCAGGGGAGGGAACTTGCCTTGATTCTGCCCTTTGGATGTGGCAGCTTTTGTTTTTGAGGTTGGGGTTGAAAGAGAGCAAGATAAGATGACTTGTGCCATTCTTCTCAGCCGTGACTTGCTGCTTCAGGTTGGGCTGGGTGCTGGTGAAAAGGCACCTCTGTTAGGATTAGGTGGGCACTGGAGACTGGAGTCGCCACTGGCTATTCAGGTGCAGGTAAATGGGCACTGCAGGAGGTTTCCACAGAGTCTGACCCCCTCTCTGCAAGGGTAGGGACAGGTGCCCAAGTGGTGACACTTGCCATCCCTTGCACAAGTGCCTGGTCCTTAGGGCCAAGAGCCTCAGTAGAAGGGCTCAGGCATGCAGGCACATGCTTTGCCCCCCAGGACAGTCTGGGAGAGCAAAGTGGATGCAGGGAGAGGTTGCTCAGGTTTCTAGAGTGCTGGAGGAGCTTCCTTTTTCTGTCCTGCTGTCCTCTCTTGGGGTGTGTGACTGTGGGAAGCACCCAGAAAATTGCCATTAGAGCCTGTTGACAGGTAAGCACAGGCCCTCGGGCTGCCAAGTATCCAGAGTCATCTGCTAACTGGATCAGAAGGGCCCTCCTTTTTCATGCCCTCTGAAGCTTCTTTTGATTTGTTCTCCATCCATCAGTTGCTATTCAAAACTTCCCATTGATTCTTTCTCATTGCATCCTTCCCTTCACTATTTCTTACTTCATTGTTTCTTTTTCATTCCTCTTTTTACTGACAATTTTAGAATAAACCATCTGTTCTGAAGGCAGCAGTTCCTCAAGTGATCAGGTGGTGGGTACAGCAGGGTGGGAAATACAGGAGGAGAAGAGACCACATGGATGGAGGGGAAATGTCACAGATTTAGGAATAAAGGATTCCATTTCAACTTGGATCCTACTGCTAAGGTGTTCATAGTTGACTTCAGTTCTAGTTGCTCTGTGTGTGCTCTAGTAGCCATGGTTACAATTTTGTGTGTGAAGAAACAAAATACTGTCATTCAGGTGATACTCAGGTACTGTAAGGGACTAATTTTTTTACAAAAATCAGATTTCCCCCGAAGTCTGGTGGGGCAAACAGCATAACTTGAGCTTAGCTGGGCAACTGGATTAGTAGGAAGTCTCTGCTGGGTCAGGGGATGTGAACTGAACTCTGGAAATGCTCTTGCTTTGCTCAAAAGGGGCATTGTTGGCACCTAGAGAGAGACCCTTGGGTGAATCCAAATCCTGTAACATATCCCAGCTCTTTGCTGCTTAAAAGGCAGAGTGGTTGTACATCTCATAATATGTGTTGAAGAGTATTTTAATACTGGTGTTGCTTGGGGACTTGCAGGTGTTATCTGCAGAGATGTGAAAGATGATATGAAGGAGTAGATACCTGATTTACATGAAGTGGTGGTTATTTATAGCCATCCCAGGATTTGTTGTTAGCTGCAGGCACCCCAGGTGTGGTTATAAACTGCAGCTTTAGAAAAGCAATATCCCCTTCCCATGCCGAGGGGATGTTATTATCTGAAAGTACTGGCAAAGCAGCAATGTCCCATGGGTAAGACAAGTAACTCAGATTGTGTAACAAAGAGCATCCTGGTAAAAGCTCTGAAGTGTTAAAAGAAGTGCTGAAAAACTTTTTGGGGGGCAGTAGTCTTGAATTGGATTGATCTTGGCTATATTTTAGTAACTTTAGTTTCTGTGGACTTTCTGTTCTTCCTGAGTGGAGCCATTGAGAATACAGACCACGTAATATCAGTGGAAATTAATAGTTCCTTATAAATCACAGCAGGCCTGTGTTGGGTCTGATGCTGCAGGTATAATGGATGCTTTGTATAGCTGCGGCTGTCCTCTAGCATATTTACATTTTCCTAAATACTGGGTACATCTGTTCTCACTGAGGAAGTTGATGTTGCAGGGAAGGTGGGTGAGATGAAATATGTTCTGCAAGTGGAGCGGTTTGTCCGAATCCCCGAAACTGAGAGACATCAGTTCAGTTCTGCCAAAACAAGATGCAGTGACAGACCTCTGCAGGTCTTAGCCTGGCTCCTGTTCAGGCTTCCTGCAGCTGGAATAAGGAAAACTTGAAGGGGAGATACCTGTGGTGGGAAGGAAAGGGAAATAAGATAAAGAGAAATGAGAGGTGGTGAACCTCTAGGAAAAGAGGCAGTGGCTCGCTGGCAAGAAGCTTTGTCTTGAAATCCAAAGAAGCTTTCCTTCAGGAAGTGATCACTTGATCCCTGGGGGCTCCATTCATTCATCTTGCTCTTGACAGCTCACCATTTCACTGGCCCAGCTGCTCCTACCTCATTCCCCCTTTGACACTTCCATTTGCCTGTAGACTCTCCTGATACTTGGCAGTGCACAGGCCCCATAGCAATGCTCACCTGGTTCAGTAAACTAATGGAATGAACCAAAATCTCACTTCTCATTTTGCCTTGTGTTTTCTCTCTTCTCCCTTTTCCTTCTTTCTTCCTCCTTCCTGCTCTTTCTCTGCTTTGCTTTCTTCTTCCTCGTTGCTTCCTCCCACCCTTCCCCTGCCATGCAGAACGGGTCTCTTCACGCCTGACCTCGCTTTTGAAGCCATAGTGAAAAAGCAGGTGCAGAAGTTGAAGGAGCCAAGTCTGAAGTGTGTGGATATGGTAGTGAGTGAGCTCACATCCACCATCAGAAAGTGTAGCGAAAAGGTAAAGAAACAAAAAATCAAAGAAAGGTCAACACCCATTCACTTCCCACACACTTCCATGCTGTTTCTCCACACACACACACACACACACCTGGAACTCCAGCAAATCTAGAGAGAGAAAATTGATGTAACGATGCATCTAAAGGAGAGCAGCAACCTGCAGGTACAAGAGCAGTTTAAAGGCAGGCCAATGGAAGTGGGTGACAACTGATGGGCTCTTTAGCTGAGCAGTGAGCTGGGACCCAGTGGGTTACTCTGGCATAACCTTTTCCTCTGTCTGGCTCAGTGTGGATCAAACCCTTTGTAGGACCAGTTTGCTGTGCCATTGCCTGCACATTTGGAACTTGTTACTTCTGGGACCCCCTTAAATCCAGGTACCCTAGAAAAAGATAAAAAGCCAGAAAAAGACCTCCCACTCCCACAGCATGAGTGGTCTGCAGAGCATATTGAGCAGTAGCATCTACAAAACAGCAGTTGATGAAAAATTTGAGGTGCAAGATCTTCTGCAAGAGACATTCAGAGTTCCAAAAGGCTTTGAGAACAGCTTTTCCAGGCATTACACCCTCTGCATCATTCTCCTGCTGATTTCTCACTCCATGGACTATGCTCAGTGGGAAGTAGTGTGAGACTTTTCCTTGCATCCTGTGAACCACAGGAGGTGAAGCCTGAGGGCAGCAGCAGGTGGAGAGTGACAGGGAAGGTGTCAAATACTTATTGGAAGCTGGGGCAGGAGTGACTTTGATTCCCAGGCTGGTTCCCTCCAGGAGAGGGCACCATGTGCTTCCTTAAAAAAAAAAAAGGCAGATGTGGCAGTTGGTGTGGAACTTACCAGTGAGGGGCTAGAAACGTGGCACGACAGAAGTGTGTTCTGGAAACTGAGTTGGAAAGGACTGTTTCATGGGCTATTTTAGGACTTGGGAATTACAGTTTCCTTCTTCCAGGGTTACAGCCAGACTCACCAGCATTTTGGTGAGCTCTGAATTGGGAAGGAAGGGAAGGTAAGAATTGATATGAGTTCAGAGTGAGGGCAAAAGATGAGTTAATAAGGTCTGGCTCACTTAGGAATGCAGAGCTCATTGCCACCTTTGTAAGGACGCATCTTTGACATGCCCCAAGCTCTGCCCAGTCTATTTCTTGAGGAGTTGTGCTGTTGCCAGATTGTGGGGGCTGATGTGGTGAGGCAGAGTAACTCCTTCCCAGCTTATTTCAAATGTGGATTTTTTATTTTGATGGGTGTGATTGCTTGCACTATGTTCTGTATCTGGCTGGTGACGTCTGCTCTGGGTGGGGAGAGAGAAGGATGATGATAAGTATGTTGAATTCTAGTTTCTCTATTGGACCATGTCTTTAGAGTGGCTGGATACCCACTTGCTCTGTGGATTTTTAATCCATGGTGTGATGGACGACCGTGTGAGGATATTCCAAGGTGATGCAACCTGGGTAATCCTGTAAGGAAAGTGATAGTGACACTGTAGGAGACTAATGGCTATGGTTAAAGCCAGAGAGGCCAGGGAGGCAGATGTTAGATGTAAAATAACTGCCTGAATGAAAACACATAGCAATAGTACTGGAAGATAAAAGGAAGACTTTAGTAATGCTTGAAGTCAAATGTCTGCATGTAGTGAGAAGGTTAATTTTGCCTGTACCTCCCTCTGAAAGAGGAGAAAGAAAGAAAGAAAAGGCCACTTAAGGATTGCAGCTGGACTGAGATGGGTTCTGATGGCTTAAGGTAGTAACAGCACAGGGACATTAGTTAATTTGCAATATTTATTTTGCATGTTATAGCTCTAACTGCTTGACATGGACAAGAGCATGTGCTATTAGGGGAAGCATCTGGAAAAGGCTACTTTAGGACTGATGCTAATTGTAAGGTAATACCCAGCTTGCCATGTTGTGGACTGATGCTGCCTTTCAGATGACAAAAACCTTTAAACTCACCAGAAGTCCTGCAAGGCTTCTGGAAAGGAAGGCTGCTTGGGCTAACACCTCTTGAATTAGCTTAACAGTCCTGTAGCCTTGGTTTGTTGCTGTCCTGAACTGTTGTGTGTTATTGTTTATGTTCTTCTCACAATTATTTCATTTCACCCCAGATGGTGAAGAAATCATTGTATGTGCAGCTGATAAAGCTGTATAGATTGAATATTATGAGACTATCAAAGAACACAGAAGGTGACAAACCCATCTGTGTTCACAGAAGTACAGTTTTCCTGTATGAAAAGTTGACTATTTCTTGACTATTAGACAAAGCTGAGGGCTGAAGAGGATGGCCATTAACAGCTGTCCTGTGTCTGGCCTGATTCTGAGCTTCTTGCTCTTGGAGAGTAGCTCCAAAAGCAACAAAAAGCTGATGTAAGCATGCTCCCTTACATTTAGGATGATAATGTTCTAGCTAGTGTTTTTCCAAAAGCAGGAGCCTTCTGTGCCAGACTGCACTGCAGTGTCTCACAAGTGCAGGAAAGTCTTGCAAGTCAGCAGCCCTTCAGCTGAAGGTTGATCTCTGGTGTGCTGGCAAGGACTCCTAGAATCTGCAAAGAGGGGAACTAAGGAACATTGGGACAAATTGGTTTTCAAAGAGGGCTGTAAGCTTGTATTTTGATTAAATAGGAAAATGATGCTAAAACAGGATCAAAACCTCACTTAGCTGGGACACAATCCCAGGCTGACAGACTTTACCCCTCGAAGGGTCGCCTGCTCTCCTGTCTTTCAGAGTTATGGCATTTCTGGGTGCTGTTTGTCCTGCTGGTGATAAATCCTTGCCCCTCTATACCCTGTTGCATGTTCCTTGGTGTGACATCCTGTGGCTTGTTTATCTCTTTCCTTGCCCACACTTGCTGCTCCTGTGCATGCTTGGGGTCAGAAGCTCCTGCATGGGGACCAATGCTGCCAGTTTATTTTTGCACATGAATGTTGCTGGACAACCTGGGTTCTGAATAAACCACAACTTATTTTGCACTTTGTGTGCATTTGAACTGGTTGAGACTGAGATGGTGGGGGGAGGTTTGATGTGGTTTTTGTTTGACTGTGTTTGTTGGGTTTTTTTTAATTTGAAGCAAAGAAGCTGAGACTTGCTTAAAGGTTTTCCAACTTCCTATTTTTCTGTTTGACATAACTTGCCTATCTATCCTTTGCCAACCCCCCAAAGGAAACAGGAAGCTTTCCCTGTCTGTCTCTGAAGCAACCAGCTGCCTGAACCAAAAGATCATAGAGAACACCCAGTTTTTGCTTTCAAGACAAGGTGGTAATGGGGATCTAATTCCACTTGTTTTTTCCTGCCTCTGTGGCCTTCAAAAACAAACCACACGTTTAAAAATAGTGTCAAATCTAGTCCAGATTCCAGTTCTAAGCTATTGCAGCTTGCTTGACTGCAAGAGGCTCAAAGGGTTTGAAACAGTTTGTAGGCAGATGTTAGGAATATTGGTGGTGGTTAGCGTGGGATCTGGCTTCCAGTAGTGATGCTGCACATTTTGAGGCTGTTCCTTGTAGCATGTTATAATTATATATACGAAACAAAAGAGCAAACCAGTTTAAAAAGAAGCTCTCATAAACTGGAGGAACAAAACAAATGCAGTACAGGTCATGGGCAAATGAGATTTTGTTTTTATGCACCCCCTTGAGCAGGTATAAAAGACTGATATTGGGAAATACTGTTTGACATCATTGGCAAATTGGAGGTGATATTAAAAAACCCCAGGGAAAATAGTTTCACAGGGAATAGGCGAAGTAAGGAAGAAAGGGCTGGATTCTGGATCTAGAGGATTAATTTCATTTGACTGTGTTGGGCTTGACCTGAGATGCAACTGTTGCTGCTGTAGGAATCACTAGAGGTTTATGACTCTAGGCAAGAAGGCAGGTGCTGTGTGAAACCCAGAGGACTTTAAAGGTGCTGATTCTAGAAGTGTAACTCACGTATTATCTCTGTAGATAATCTTCCTTTGAATCACAGCTACTAGAGTCCTCTGCTTCTCAGTGTGGGCAGGAAAGGATTCACTCCTCAGTAACGTGGCAAAAAATGTGCTGTAGATGCAATATGAATATAGATCTCAGCTGTGTAATCCTGCCCCAACACAGTGGAGAACAGGTAGAAGCAGCTGGATGCCCAGAGCACGGTGTTTCTTGGAGACATGAACCCTTGAGCTGGTCAGATTCTCTGTCTCTGCTTGCAGATGTTTGAGAGAGACAAATGCTTTCGCTTAGTCCCTCAGCAAACAGGGACTGAAATCCACTTCACTTCTTATAGGACTTAACAGGTTGTGACAACAGGCCATTCATGTGCTTAGCCTACTACAGTGAGATGCTGAACATCTAGAGAAACTACTCACTTTAATGGGAAAAACCGAACAAGCAGGAAGCAGTGCACTTATATCTGGGGTTTGCCAAAAGCCTCATGACAGGAAGAATGTGGTGAGTTTGGAGCAGGTCTCTGGTGAGACAGAAGGGTTGCTGCAAGAGTGAAAAGGGCTTTTCTCTAAAGCTCAAAGCAAGCAGAAATTAACTTTGCTCCCAACAGACCTCCAGGAACTTGGAAAAATCCGTCTGCAAGTCCAGCTTCCTAGAACTTCCCTCGAGAATAGCTGATAGCAGGGCATATGTGTGCATGTGTACATGTGGGGGGCTGCAGCCCCCTTTTTACCTCCCTTTCCCATGTGCACGTGTTTCCTCTCTCCTGCAGCTCAGCCAGTACCCTCATCTGCGTGAGGAGATGGAGAGGATCGTCACCACCCACATCCGTGAGAGAGAAGGCAGGACCAAGGATCAGGTGGGGATCAGGAGTGTGTGTCGGGGGGAAATTGGGTGGGGGACACCTTTTGAAGGTGTCTAAGTCAGAGGGGCCTGAGCCAAGGGGTGTCCGGCAACAAAGGGGATCAGATGAACAATGTCCAGGGCTCTGTGTGCCCCTGTTAGCAGTGTCAGTCACTAACCTCTTGCTCTGTGCCTCTCTTTGGCAGGTCATGCTTCTAATAGACATTGAGCTGGCTTACATGAACACAAACCACGAGGATTTCATTGGCTTTGCCAAGTAAGCACCCACCTCCTATTGCCTCTTCTCCACATGTGTTTCCTGTGGCTCTGTCCTATAGCTGCTCCAGTAAACGGGGTGCAGAGGCCCTGGTGCAGATGCTATGATCCCAAGAATGGTGCAGCTCTCAGTATTGCTTGTTTTTTCTGTGGCTCTGGATTCCAAGGCTGGGGAGGAGAATAGAGATGCATGGAAGGGGGTGTTACAGTATTGTGTCAGAACAAAAAAACCAGCAGCTGTGGAGGGTTAGTGACCCAAATGAGGTTCATGTGGGAGTGAGAAGATGAGCAGTCCAGGCTGAGAGAGCAGATGGCAAAAGATTGGGTTATTAAGGCTTGGTAGCCAGTGGTGGGGGGCCCCAACTCACTGTAGGAGCTATCCAAAGGGAGGAGGATTCAGGTGATCAAGAAGAACCTGGGAAGTTTTGAATGTCTCTGCTGTTGTTTGCAGTGCTCAGCAGAGGAGCAGCCAGATGAGCAAGAAGAAGGCAGCTGGTAACCAGGTAGGCCGAGTTCCATCTCCTTCACTGCTGCAAGGAGGATGTGTTTGCTACCTGGAAGCTACCAGGTGGACAAGTGCTGGGCTGGATGCAGCTCTGCTCTAAGTTGGTTTTTTGTGTTGCCTTTTTTTTTTAACTCATCAAACTGCTTTTAACTGGAGGATAGTGGTTTAGGCTCCCTGCAGTCAGGAAGAACTGAGCATCTGGCAGCAAAGGAGGGAAATGGCAGCTTGATAATCAAGATCTGGTCTTGCTTTTCTGGTAGAAATCCCTATTAACGTTCTGTAAATTCCTGTTTGTTCAGTCCCTTCACTAACTGTGCCAACTCTCCTGCCAAGGTGAGAGGTACAGAACACTAGGTCTGAACTGTTACAGAATTGTCCTTTCTAGTTGTCTTTCCCATGAGTGGTATCTACTTTCTGAAAAGAGATTTCAGGAGAGTTCATGGACTCTTTTTCTGAAAAACTTCACTGGAAATATATAAATCTCTGTACAGGTAGATGGAGGGTGGTGATAGCCATGGTTGCAGTGGGTATGTATGAGAACACCCCTATGGGAGAAGACAGCAGTGGAGGGGAGGACTTCCCTTAATCCTCCAGGAACTGTGAGGACACAGAATGAAAAAGAGACGAATGACACTTGTCCCGGATTTGCTGGGGACATGGCAAGGCTATCTAGGCTAGAAGATCTTGGAAACAAACTCTTAGAAGCAGCTTCATAGAGACTGGAAGCAAGTGCTTTTGCTTAGTCTTTTAAAAAGACATTCATTCCTGACATTCATCCTCTTCATAACAAAATGTTTGGCCACCTCTCCCTGGACACGACATTGCAGACTGTTTCAGATTGTTGGCAGGCAGGTGTTGTCAGCAGGTTGGGCTGGCTAGCCAGCCATTTTTGAGCAGCTGTAGGGAATCCCATCCTCTGCAGTCCCTTACAGTAGAGCTGAGTGTAGAAGAGTGCAAAGGGTGGACTCTGGATCTACCTGTAAAGTGCTTTTGCTTTCCTGTTAGCAGATTTATTTTGGGATGGGGGTTGCTTGTGTTAACACCTGGGGTGCAAGATTTGCTACCAGCCTCCAGTTTATTTTATTTTTGAGCCTCTCTTTTCCTGCTCCAGCTTTCCTAGTAACAATCTCTCCTCTCTTTGCTCCTCTCCTGCTCTCTGCTCTGCTGCTGTTGCTATGGTTCCCCTTTGCAGGATGAGATCCTGGTGAGTAGAAGGCCACTCAGCAGGGTGTGCTAATGAACATTAATGTTGCATCTGGGAAGGCAAAACCAGGGCATAAACACATTATTCCCTCTACTGCTGAATGGGGAGAGGAGGGCAGCTGGCATTAGACACAAATGAAGCAGAAACGAGGTGGAAAGGTAGTATGTTGAGGAAAAATTCAGAACTGCGGGTACATCTTTTGAGTGGATAGAGATAAAAAGCAGCAATCCAAGGATGTGTAGTTCTCTTCCACTGCCCCCTCCTGTCCACAGGAAGAATAGGACTAGCTCGAGCTTAGAAGGCAGGAGATGACGATCCGAGGCTCCTACGTTTGCCTTTCCAGAGTAAATTACCAATTAAAATGATCCTGTACCTCCAGGGCAGGTAACCAGGTAGGCCAACCGGGTAGATTGCTCACACAATGCAACCTGCTAATACGCTGTGCAGTCTCATGGTTTTTCAATGCCAGGAAGTTTTCAGCAACCATATCCATACAACAAGGTACACACATAATGCACGCAGATGTTTTTGGGTGTGAATAGCGCAGTGATAGGTATAAAAGCTGATGCATACCTGCATTTGATTATGACGCGTGTGGAGTTCTAAGCCAGCACTCGGTGAATAGGAGTCCCCTAGAGAGTAATAGCCTGGCTTCTTTACAGACTAAACTTCTAGGAACTTGTCTTGCCCTAGATTAATATGACTGCCCAAATACCTGCGCATGTTGAAGTCCAAGGTGCTAATTCCAGATGCACCATTTTGTTCTGTTATCCTTAGTGACTCCTTTTACTAAATTCAGTTCTTTCTGGGGTGCTTGGCCGTGTCCTGAACTGGTTCCCCCTACCCTGAGTTGAGTGAAGCACTCCACACCTGCAGTGTGGTGAAAGGTGTGTTGGTGTCCTGGTTTTCTCTAGGCATGGCCTTTTCTGGGTGTTTCGCTGTGATTTGGTGCTTGTAGGTTGTGCCAGTGTCTAAGGCACTCCTGATGTAGTTCTTTCTGTATCTCTTTCTTCTTGGCAGAGGGTATAATGCACAGCACTGCCAGGTTCCTTCCTGCCTCCTTTTTATGCTGTTCCTGGCCCTTTTGGGGCAAGGACCTTCACTGGCCAGTTGAATGGGGGGCTCTTCTGGCAGCAGCAGAGAGCACCATGTTCCTTGTCTTTCCTTACTGCTCTGTGTGTGGGGATACCCTTGGATCCCTCCTCTGTCACCTAAGGCCAAGAATGAATGTCCTTGTTAATGCTCATGGCTTCCATCCCGTCAGGTGATCCGGAAGGGCTGGCTCACTATCAACAACATTGGGATCATGAAGGGTGGCTCCAAGGAGTATTGGTTTGTCCTGACAGCGGAGAACCTCTCCTGGTACAAGGATGATGAGGTGAGTAGCTCAACTCTGCTTCTTGAGTCTTGGGCAACTGGGTATTACAGATCACTGGGTATTACAGATGTATATTCTGAGTGCTGTCTGCAGGTTGTGACAAGCTGAAACTATCCTTGGGCCAGGCTCCCCATGGCCTCAGTACTGCTGAGCATTTCTGAATCGATGTGAATGTGGCTTGTTTGACGCACAAGGAGTAATATTTATGCTTGAAGTTCTGGCTCAGTGGAAAGTTGACAGGCACTTGGAATGAATTTGACCTTTATTCATTTTGCTATGGCAGCTGTGATCATCAAGGGTGTGATGAGTTAGTTCCAAGGTTTGGACTTCTAGGCATTTGTGGGGCAGCAGTGAGTTTTCTGAAGGCACATGGCAGATGATTTCATGCATCTCCCGGTTACAAGAAAAAGACTCTCAGAACAAAGCAACAGGAGCTGTGGACCTGAAGCTCTAGCTCAGGTGCTGGCTCCTTTTGACTTCGAGTAAATTACTTAATTTCTCTCAGGTCCAGCTCTTAAACATGCAAAGTAGGAATGTCTTTTTACTATTTCTATGTTGAACGTGCCAGTAAATGTGTTATATTTAAAATTGTTTGAGTTGTAAATGGTCAGAGTTCTGCTGATCAAGTACAGTGATGCGTGGAGTATCACTGAGAGGAACGTGGACCTACTCTGTAGAGTTGCTTGATAATCTTGAATATTAGCAATTCTGGCAACATGCTGTGATGTGTTTCTGCTTCAGTGGGAATTGTTATAAGCAGACAGAATCGTTCCAGCTGAAATCATTGTCAACAGTGTCTTGCTTCCTATGCAAGACAAAGGTAGATAATTGTCCTTTTTGATTACTTTGAAAAGAGAAAGAATAGCTGGATGGTTCTGGTAAGAACATGATTGAAAGGGTTGGTCTCCTCAGTGTGCTGGGAGATGAAAAATGTCTGGTATGATGTAGTCATAAGCTCTGAGTTGATCAGGGTTTCTGACTGCAAATGAAGAAACTACTCATTTCTCTTTATTGTGGTTTGTGTCCCTCAGGTGTTCTGAGGCACTCAGTATTGTGTCTGGGAGCTGCAGTCAGGCCTGGCTTCTTGTCTAGTTGCTATCAGTGGGCCTGTTTCCTTCTCAGCAGGTAGAAATGATGACAAATACAGTGATGGATCAGCCTCTAAATATTGCTTTCTGTATGGAGATGGCGGCTGTGCTGCTATGGATGAGCAGGCAGCAATTTCCTAATTAAAGAACCAGGCATTGAAATGGCTTTCACTAAATCAGTGTTTCTCTGCTATAAGACCCCTGCCCTTCGTGTTCAGAGTTGCTTGGGAAAGCGCCCCTTTCCTCTGGGCTTCATATGCATCGAGTGGTTATAAACATCAAGTAGTTTAATCAAAGCCAGCTGCTACATCTGTGTTACAGAGATGATCAGAATTCCCTGTTCTTCCCCCAGGGAGTGGGAGGGAGGGCAGGCTGCAGTGGGGATGTATAAACTGTTGATAGATTCCAGTTGCCTGGGATGGGGATTGGACCTCCCTCCCCTCCTGAGGGAGGGCAGCCTTGGGGGGGTCGATAGCAACTGGAGGTCTGCACCATTTCCCTTCTGCAGAGCTGCCTAATGAAAACACTTCCCTGCCAGCCCCTGTCCCTTAAACACAGAGAACCAGCACTGATCAGGTCTGAGCTGCCTCTGAGAAAGGAGCCTTTGTTTTCAACTGAGTGGGAGCAGGGGGGAAAGGAAAGTGTGTGTTTTATTTGCTTCCTCCTCAAGTTCAACTCCTTGATCACTGGCTGTTGTGAGGGAGAAATGAAGCAACGTCTGCCTGGACTCAAATATTGAGTCAGGCTAAAAGTTGGTGCATTTGATGGGCAGCTGGGAGAGCCTTGAGCATGGGGATTCCCATCCCAAACCTCAGTCCTGCATGGAGCTGACTCAGTGCCCAAGAGCTGCTCACAGTGCAGAGTCCCCTGTCAGACAAGGGATCTTTGCACATCTGTTCCAGTGCTCTCCTTCTCCACCAGTTCAGGAGAACTCATGACCTCTTCAGCTCCTGAAACGATCTCATGTGTTTTTAAAGGTTGTACACCATGGTCTTTCTGTGCTTCAGCTCTCGAAGGAAGGGGGAGGCTGTGTCTGCCCCACCCTGCACTTTTGTGGGCTCTCTTGTCCCAGTTCCCCTGTGCTCTGGCTGCTTTCCAGAGGGAACAAGGAGGAAGCTAAATCTGCCTTTTGAGGATGGAAGTGCTGGTAGCAGAGCTGTGGGTGCTGATGGGGGAAGGAGCAGGGTGAGGTGATGTGTGGTGGGGTGAGGGTGAAGGCTAGGCCAGCACCTATGGGGCCAGGAGGATTGGGGACACCGTCTCTCCCTGCCCTGTCCCACAAGCCAGGACCCAGAGTCTGCAGAATGAAGACATCTGGACCCCATTAGTGAAATACCAGTCTTTCCGCAGCACTGGCTTGTTTTTTCTCTGCCTCTGAAGAAAGGAACTGAAGCTTAAAATGTCTTAAAGGGCCCAGCATTACATGTGAGTGGGGATATATGGCTGTTGATGCTCTGGAGGGGCCTGAAGGAGTGTGCTAGGGAATGGGAGGGGAAGGAAAGAGTGGGCCAGGCGGGGGTGGAAAGTTGGCTTCCCACTCTGCCTTGCTGCCAAGAGCATGTGTGTGTGCTCCTGGGCTCTCTGTTTTTCTTCCTGTCTCCTTTCAATGAGTCAAACACTGGCCCCATGGAGAGTGGCCCCACAGAAAGCTTGGCCTCCCAGGACCTGGCGACCCTCCTGAGGTACCTGCATCTCCTGAACCCTGTGGGATCATGCTGCAGGCCAGCAGCAGGAAGGAGGGTGGGGAGGAGCCTGCTCTGGCAGTTATGGAGTGAGGTTTCCTTGCTCAGGGAGGCCATAGCATCCCAGAGGAGCAGCTGCACAGCACCAGAACACACTGGCTGCTCAGCAAGCACCACAGTGGCCATGATACAAGAATTTGATTCGAATAGTCCTTCTGCCCAGATCCCTTACCAAGTGCACAGTGCCCATGATTCTGCTGGGCTTGCCCGCCTGCTGGAAAAGAGGGTCTGTGAGCTTGGATGGAGCTGCTGGTGTCAGGGACCTTGTAGGCAGGAAGGAATGAGCACTGTGCTCTGTGGTTCCTGTCAGTAAAGCTCACTCGCTGCTCTGCAGGGTGACTGTTCCTGCCTGTGTGCCACTGTGTGCTGGAGTGTTTGCACAGCTGGGTGGATGGCTATATCTGCTGCTTCCTTTGGGAATTTGTGTGAATGTGCAATACGGATGGAACCTTTTGTCCTTACTCAGGTAAATCATGTACTAGAAATTTGGGTACAAGACCAATGTGTGTGAATGTGTGGCTACATTAGAGGAATGACCTTATTTGCTTGTGTGAGGGTATTCACGTCTTGCATGCATGTGAGACCTGTGTGTGTACAAGGAAGTTCTGGCTGCAGAGTTTTAGGTACTTTAGGTGCGTGCGAGTGCTTCATATTCCTTACAGATCGTGTTGATTCCTGATGCATCATTTGTTCTTGAGCTTCTCTGTCTTCATGCCTTCTCTCTTGTTTGAAACATATTCCTGTCCTGGGGAAGATGTGACGTTATTGACAGTCACTAGATAGCTGTGTATTCTATACTTGTCAGTGTCTCTTACCCAATTCTAGTTTAAAAATAAACACGTGGATCAATAGAGATTGTCCTCCCCACTGCATACATGCACTTCCCTCTTCTCTGCCCCCCCTTCCCACTCCCCAATCCATGTCCTTGAGGCCCACATCAGCTGATAGAAATCCTTTTTCTTTACTCAGATGCCCACCAGTCATCAGAAACTTGCTGTGATGAGTTGGCTGCAGTTAGGTTTTTGCATCCAGCTTGTTTTAAAGACCATAAGAGCAGGTCTGCTCTGAGGTGGTTCCTCTCCTGCTTTCGTGCTGCTCTCAGGTGCTCTCTGGAACATGTTCATTTTCTTTACATTCTCTATGGAGCCTTTTCATTCATGCACTTATCTTTTTTCACAAGTGTATGTTTTCTCATAATCTTACTCAGTTTTAAGCAGTCCTCATTTATGCTTTCACTCAGTTTCTCTTCTTTCTCTGGCAGACAAACATCAAAGCAAACACAACATCCAGAGCATCCACACCTCCAGCTTTGAATCCCTTGTGGGTTTTTCTTTGTATTATGACCAGTATTCTTTACACTATGAACTCCCCTTTCTCCAGTCACCTCTGTGCTTGAACCTGCCTTCTCAGGTAGCAAAGCACACCGCAGTTGTGACTCTGACAGGCCTATGTGTCTATTTCTGCATTTTATGGCAAAGCTTAGCATGTGAAACACAAGCCATCCTGAACACAGCTACCTTGGGACAAGCACATGAAACTGAAAGAAATAAGAATGGAATGAGAGAGACAGAGGAGAAATAAAAGAGATGTGAATAGGCTGATGAACAGGCAGGTAAAAGTGATGATCAGGCATGGCTCCAAAGGGTTAGACCCTCCCAGGCTGAGTGATGAGTGACCTCTGCATGCAGCCATCCCCAGAGCCCACCCTCTCCAAGCATGTCCCTCTGCCGTGCAGGTGTTGCCGTCCCCGTGCAGCACTGGCAGTGTGTGGTGTATCCCAGCACAGCCTAACCAATGTGCAGACTACTGTACAATCTCGTAGTCCTGAACAGGTAGTCTGAACACTGGGCAGACGGAGTGGAGCCTCTGCAATCTGCTCTCCGGCAATCAGCAGCTCATTAGTCCTCTCCCCTCCCTGCTTTTGGGACAGGGTTGTGCGGGGTAGAGATGGGGTGAGCGAAAGTCCAAGTCCTGATTGGGAAAACATCCTCCTCTGGCAGCTGGGGGAGAAGAAATGTTGCTCCCTGCATGTTTCCAATTTGGAGCAAGTTTCCAAGCTCCTTCCTCTTCCAGTGCTGGTGTCAGGCTGGTACCTGGATTCCACCTGGGATATGCTGCACCTTTTTAGAAAGAGATAAAAAAAAATCGATTACTACAGTTTGAGGAGGAAATGCTGTGAAGTCTTGGCTGTCACCCAGGTGTGCAGAACTTGTTGCTTCATTAAACTCCTTTTCTTCCCCATGGAGCTGTGTGGGAGGATCCTCAGGCCCCATGCACCCTCATCTCCTGTCCTGAAGATCAGCGGGTCCAGAGCAAAGCTCAAACAGGACCAGCCTTTGCTTCCAAGCCCTCCAGAAGGTCCTTTGACAGGGTTGCAGAAGGCAACTTTGGCCAGTTGCCCTTGCAGCTCACCTCTGGCCGCTGCAGGAGTAATCCACATCCCCTCTTTCTCTCCCCCCACTACGCCCTGGCATTGCTGAGCCTCCCTCCCTCTTCTGGTTTTTGCTCCCTCCCTTCTTGCTTCCCTTCTGTCCTTCTGCCTCACTTGACGTGGCAGTGGAAAGCTAACTAGACTCGAGGGAGGAGCTTGCTGGCTGCTGGGAAGGCCGAGTTTGGCAGGAAGTGAGCGGCTGACGGATGGGGTTGCGCAGGGGAAAGGAAGGTTCCCTACCCCGCATGGAAACTTGAGGAATGCTGTTGCTTTCTGTGACGCCTGGCTCCCATGTAGCGATTCCAGATGTTAGTCCCTGCCCATGCACTTTGCTCCCTCTCCCTGTGCTGCAGGGATAAAAAGGACTTTATTCACGTGTCTCCCTTCCAGGATTCCGTCCCCTGGTGTGGATGGTTAAGATTTGTGACCAAAAATATGAACACTCGGAACTCCCATCTTGGCACTAACCATGCATTGGGGAGGTGTAACCCACCCTCTCTCAGGGGTGTGAAACACTCTGTGTGTGTGTGTGTGTTGTGCTTTACCTTAGCAAAGCAAGTCGGATACTCTGGGATGGTTCATCCTTGCCCTGGCACAAGGATAGGTGCAGGGAGAAGTGCCAGGTTGTCCTTTTCGAAGGCTGGTGGGCATTGCTGTGACCTTAGAGAGGTCACGACAGTCGCATTTTGGGCACTATAGTCTCTCTCAAGCAACTCAGGTTTCTACCTGTGCTTCCTCGTAAATCCTCTGATGGCTTCTTAGGGTTGCACTTGGCTGCAGGTTTAAATCTGCGCATTATTTCAGCTGATGTGAATAAAACCCTTTACTTTTGTGCAGGTGAGTTAATTACTACTGCTGTGCTTATTAAGCCAACAATAATGGTTGTGATTAATCATGAGTCCACGTCTAATGTCTACAGAGCTTTTGAACTAAATCAGCTTAAAACCTTAGGATGTGTTGTTTGAGTTAAACCAAGGCCGCTTTCTGATGTAAAGAAGCCATTACAGCTGCTCTGCAGCTTGGGGGAGGAATCATCCCTATAAATTATGTTTTGAGGGTAAAAGTGATACAGGTGGGCTTTGTCTGGGAAAGATGGTCTCGAGATGTGTGTATGTAGTGGGATGACCAGGGCTTCCTGGAGGAATCACATCTCAGAAATTCAGCTCTTCTCCTTGCTATGACAAGAAGCAGAAAGCAGTTGGTAACATCTTGTTTGGGGGAGCGGAGTGGTTGGTTCAGCTTGAAAAGCTGAGCTCACTTGCTTTCAAATATTCCAAACTGTTTTTCAGAGGCTTCTTCCTAATAATCTTTTAGTGTGCATGTATTCATGCAATGTGTTCATTATAAATTATGATGTTAATGTTTCTCCATTTGAGTAGAGTTTAATGACTGGAGTTCCCAAAATGCTGTGCATGCGTTCAACAGAAACATTTTACTGAAACTCCAGGCATCTCTGGGGCAGGTTTGTTTACCCGTAATACTTTACATCTTACAGGAGGGAAAGGAGATTAAAAGGGTTTAAACAAGATGAATTTCTCCTAATTTCACACAGCCCCCAATTAAAACAATGGCAGTGTCTTCTCCCATATCCACAGACCCTTGTCTCGGTGCAGAAGAAGGTGTTTGTCGTAATAGCTACAGGGAAACCTTTAATTAGTTCATTTATGCTCCAAATGCAAACTGAGACCTAATAATTCTGCCAATTACTTTCTTGTGCTGTGAGTGCCAATTTCCAACCTTAGGGAGCCCACACATGCATCTGTCAGTTTCATTTTGCATGTATCCAAGAGCAGGAAAATTTACTTTGCTGCTGAGGCAGTCCAGGTGAATGGAGGGAATGCTTGGAGTCAGGCTGGCTTGCTGCCTGCTGAATTTTGTGAACTTCTTGTAGGTTATTACCTACAGGTTAGCAACAAATAATTCAGGTGATAGAGCAGATTATTGCTACATCTGGCCAAAACCCATCTCTAAGATTTAGCCACCATAAGGAGATGTGTAGCAACAGTAAAGGACATTGGACCATCAGGCTGCAACTGCAGCATTACTTTTTTCCTCCAGTTAGCGTGCTTTCCACCCTAGAACTGGAATGGCTCGTGGATCCTGGTTGGTTTCCTGGCCACGTGTATTTTCTTTCCCTGGTAGATGCAAAGTACAGAGCCATATGGCTGTATTCTGCACTGTGCTGGGGGCGGGGGAATTATCCTCTGGCATTTATCCTGCCTCTGCAAGGAGCTTGCAGTCATCTCTTTCTGCAGGTCTCCATGCAGGCTGAGACTCCTTTGGGGAGCAGCAGCCCTGATGTGAGGGGTGGTTACCCTGTACCTACAATATTCCCAAGCCAAAACTGAGCACCATGTTCTGTTTTGTACAGTCTGGGGGCCTCTGCCACTGCCCCACTTCCCCCTGGCCTCATGGTTCTACAGATTAACTCACAGCCAATGAGCACATTTTATATAACACATACTCTGCTGCTGAGGGAGAGATTTGCCTAATATTTTTTTTTCCCCTTATTGATGAAGGGCAATATGAGCAACATAAGCCTCTTGGGATCAGACTGAGGACTTTGAATATAGGATTTCACAAACTACTTTCCCATTTTGATATGTGCTGGCTCTTCCTTCCCTTTCCTCCTGACTCCAAGTCTGGAAAGCTAGAGAGAGAGAAGCCCTTTTCCCTTCTTGGCCAGGATGCTGGTCAGCCGTAGCACAGCCTGCCAGATTGCTAACATATGGGCAGAGCGCTCAGCCACAGTTTTGAGAGGTTCAGCCCTTGGCAGCTCGTTCCACACTTTCCTGTCTCTACATTCAGGAAATGAAGTCAGAGTGTTGATATAAAACAGACTGGGTTGAAAACTGAGAAGCTGGAAAGGCTGAAGTGGGGGACTGGAAAGGGGGGAGGTGTGGGGAGATGGGGAGCAGCCTTGGGCTCACTGCAGCTTGCCTGGCTTAGGGGCTTCTTGTCTTGTGCCCATGTCCTCCACCTGATTGCTCTTGCTGCCTCCACCTCGAGGACTGATACGTTGTGCTGGCAGACAGGTACTTTGTCTTCCCTGTGGTCTGTGGAAAGATTGGCATGCGGAGATAGTGCTGTCTGGATCACGTTGGCAGCATTTATGCGAGAGCTTGGAAAGGGTGAAAGTTGAAACTCTGGCAAAGAGCATGTTGTTTCCATTTCAGGGACATGGAATTCCCTTACCTTTTGACATTTTTTCCTGAAGAATGACACCATTGCAAAACTTCTATGGAATTATGTGGGTCTAATGTAGAAGGTTTTTCTCAGACATCTTTAACATCAGTGGGTTTTGTTGGTTTGTGGGTTTTTTGTTTTTTGGGTTTTTTTTACTAGCCCAGGGGACTGTGGGATGAATGCAGGGAGTTCTAGTTAAGTGAGGCTGCAGTGGGGATGGTCTGACTTGGCCAGGGACTCAGCAGTTGGTGTTGTTCAGTATTAGGTCACTAGTTTAGCCTAAGTCAGCATAATAATAACCCAGAGGAATATAAAGCTGCAAGTTGTTTGTGGCTCACAGAACCTGAAGTAGTCTGTAGCTCTGAGACCAGTATGTGGCTGACAGATACCCCATTAGAAAAATGCCTGCCCACATCTAATTAAAACTGTTCAGCAGTATTAGAAAGTCCAGGGAAATTTGCTTGGAAGAATTCTCCTGTTTTCATAGCCTGGCATCTTTGAGAGAGAGTCTGGCAGCAACCCAAGTGATCTCTTCTGTTATCTAGGTGCTGTTTTTTAGGATATTCTTGTTGCATATGTTTTATAATGAACTGGTACAGTATGATCTTTGGGGTATCTCAGAACTGTGAGCTGCTGGTATCCTTAGCAAACTCAAGTCAATTTAGCTGAATCACAAGAGGATGTTGGGCTGGACTTGCCATTATCTGGGTGTTTGAGCTCAGCAGCTTTGTCACTTGTACCTGCTCCTCTGCCCTGCCCTTCTTTCCCAGTCAGCTCTTCAGGATCTCTGCTCACTGACCATCTTTGTTTTCCATCCTGTTCCCCCCAAAGAGTGATCATGTTGTTTCCAGCCAAGAAAGGTCTACAAACACACAAGATCTCACAAGGGGACAGTCACACATGCTTGCTTTGCACATAAGAGTATGCTCTGGTTTTGGTTTAGTCTTGGATAGCCTTTTGGAGACCAGTGTGAGGGCTCCCTCTCTTGTTATGATAGGGTATAATTCCCAGCTGGAATAGGATGCTCCAAATGAGGGCCTTAAACCAAACTCGGTTCTATTAATTTGCTGTAGATCCAGATTTGAGACTAAGCAGGGCTTATCATTTCTGACTTAGTTTCTGAATGCAAATGTAAAAGTTAAGATCAAGTTTTGACATTTCTGGTTTTTATGAAGGTGTGTTCACAGTAACTAAGAGAGTGTAGGACTAGGACAGTCATAGGATGAAGTAACAAAATCAGCAAGTCAGGTTTTCTGAAGAGGTAAATTTAAGTTGACATATATACATATATACACATATATACATGCCAGATTTTTAACATAATATTTAACATCAGGGTTTATTGACACATAACTTCTGTATCAACCCAGCTTCTTCATCACGTGCCTGGCTTTTCTTGAACCTGGATTGACCCCTTTGCTAGGAAGAGTGGGACCACAATGCTGAGCACAATCTGGGGAAGTTGGACAGTGCGGTGCTGGTGCCTGGTCCTGGAAGAGTTAATGGGACAGGGTTGTTGGGCCACATCACAAAAGCAGTTGGGAAGGACAAACTCTTGTTTCCAGAGGTCCCCTTCTCTCACAGGCTCAAGGAAACGGAGTACGTGGGTCTGAGAATGCCTCTCTGTTGATGTGGGGCCATGTTGCTAATGCTCCATGCTGGCAGAGCAGAGGTGCCACTGGAGCAGGGAGTGACTTGTTCCTCATTCCCTTTTCAGGAGAAGGAGAAGAAGTACATGTTACCAGTGGATAACCTGAAACTGCGAGATGTGGAGAAGGGGTTCATGTCCAGCAAGCACATCTTTGCTCTCTTCAATACTGAACAGAGGTATGCTCCCATCTCAGCACACCAAGCTGCTGGAGCTAGGGATGGGATTTATGTAACAGAGTAGGGATGGGTGTGTTAGGATAGCTGTCCAGGAAAGATGTGAAGTGTCTTTTCAGGACAGCCACTTTTGAAGGAGATGGGAGGACTTAACTTCATTCCTTCTGGTCTTACAGATATGTGTAACTTCCCTTTTTTTACCAGTGCATGGCTTGTGGTGTTAACTTACCCTTCAGCCTTTTGGTGTGGTTACCTGGGTCTGCCTGTGGCTGGGATATATATTTATAATCACAATGTTCTTGGTGAGCAACTAGGGAAAGCCATAGGACCTGGGATGGCTAGAGAAGTCCAGCAGCAAGCAGACTTGAAAAGGGAATCCTTTTCAGGCCTTGTCGAAACACGCAACTGATTTGAGAGCAACCAAACTTGATTTAAAAAAAAAAAAATTTCCTTTTGCAGGGTCATCATGAGGTTCCTAGAAAAGGGACCAAGTGTCTCTGTGTCTCTGTCTTAAAATGACAGGAGAATTCCCTGGTCATTGATATCTTTGTCAAATATGGGCAGATTTCTGAGTTGTGAGAGAGATTAATAAAATATTCTTCCTGTCAGAAATGTTTATAAGGACTACAGACAGCTGGAGCTGGCCTGTGAGACCCAGGAGGAGGTGGACAGCTGGAAGGCTTCCTTCCTACGCGCAGGAGTCTACCCAGAGCGTGTTGGGGTAAGCGACAGCCATGACAATGGGATAAGGAGGAACACAGCATGTGTCTTGAGAAGAATAGCTGCATCTTCTTGTGTTAAAAATAAGTCTGTGAAGGTTTTGTGTCTTTCCAGAGCTGAGAATCTTTGATAACAAAAAAAAAAATCTTGGTATATCCTGGTGCTTCCATTAGGGAAGCTTGAGATAAAGTAACTGGCAGCTTCAAAGGGAAGACAAAGTAGGAAAATGCCTCGATAAATCCCTCTAGCTATCTTGTTTTGTGGACATTAAATTCACAATATAAGGGTGACATTTAAGTACCTTGACTGCTAACTGGTATGGTATCCACTGAGCAAAGCCCACCAGTCCTTTTTGCTAACACTGTACAGCCTTATTAGGAACTTCCTAACTTAGCAGTTGTTCTCCCTTTCCTTCCTCCAACCAATTAGGGAGGGATGTTTGAATTTTTCTTTTGTTTGGTAGATACCCTAATATGCTCCTTTAGCAAGAACTCTTATCTCTTCCCTTCCCTTTGTCCCACAGCACTTACTGTCAGCATTATTTTCTGCTTTAAAAGTATCTTCTAGGCAATTGTGGTATGTGTTTCTGTTCAAAGCCTTTCCTGTTCCTCTGTGAGAGGAAGCTGCTATTAATAGTTTTCCCATTAGAAAAGTGGTAATTGCTTTTCTGTTTATATTTGTTGCTTCTAATAGATTTCTTGCATTCATCTGTCCTGTTACACTTGAATATTGCTGGTTTTGCCTTAAAGCATTTCCTAACAAACTAAGATAAGAGATTTTGAAAAAGAGGGTTAGGAACTGGGCTTTAACAGTGACATGACTTCAGATTAGCTTTGAACCAGACTGGGCCTCTTGACCACAGTGGCTGTGGGCCACCTCTTGCTGTGCAAGTGGAGGGGTTTGACATGGGAACCCTGATTCCTGTCTCAAAACTCATGTAAGGAATAACAAGTGGCCCTTGCAGGTAAGTAGGTTGTCCTTTGTTGCTAACAAGATGGTTTCCTTTGCAGAACATCCCACTTTTCAATTTAGCTGAACAGTTTACTTGTTCCTCTTCTAGGGTAATAGAGGTATTGATGTATTTTTAGTGGGATTGGTCTTTTGCTTGTCAGTGCTACTATGGGACCTTCTCCAAATTCTGAGACCAACTAAAAGTCATCTTTTATTTTTTGTCCCTTTTTGTTTTAATTTTTTCCACGTATGCTCAAACTGGCCTGCCAGGACAAGGACAAAGTAAGTCTGACCCCCTCTGCCTGTGTTGCCTCCTGGGGCTCTCACCAGATAGCTCCCTCGTTTTTTTTTTCTCCTTTTGTCACAATTTCCTGAGAGGCATTTGCTTCTTCTCCCTCTTTGTACCCTCTGTTGGATTCCTGCTGTCTGTTTCTGTTCTTGGTTTGAGTTTTCCTTTTTTCTTTTTATTCCTCCCTTTTTGTATGACTTCTGAATCTTGGTGCAAGCTTATTTTTGGGGTTTTTTTTTACCCTCACTTTTTTTAAGTTGTCCTGTTTGACATCTACTTCCTTTACTTTGTTTCACACTGAGACCTTGCATTCCTTCATTATGTAAGATCTTCTCAGCAAAAGCTCAAATGAACAAAAGAATTTGCCCTTTCTCATATATTTTGTTGCCCAAAACAAAAGAGAAGCCATTTCCTACATGGCAAATTGTTCAGACTAGGGCTGTTTAAAACAAAGATGTTTCATTATACAATCCAGAGGGGTTTTTTAAATAAGCATGGAGGAAGGCAGCAGTTCTTTCATGCTTCAATGATTTGAAATTGATCCCAAATGGAGGAGCCTTGGAGATTGCTTGCTGTCAAACAGCACAGTCCAGGTTTTACCTTACAGAATAAACAATGTACTTCAGGCAGACAGGAAGAGATTCATGTGCTTGGTGTGAAAGAAAAGATAATTATAACTTATGATGCAGGATTTGCAGTTGAAGTGATAAGAAAGTTTTCTAGTTTATTCCATCTACTTGTGGTCAGCCTGAGAGGAGCAGTTATTTCACTTCTCTGTATCTGTTTTCTCATTTGTATAATGAGGACAAAGATGCAATATGGCAGAGAGCCTGTGAGACTTATATATGGTGAACGATTCTTGGTTTTAAGTGACTCTGGTCATGGAAAACCCAGATGAAATGAAGAACCTTTCAGGAAGCCATAAACATTAAAAAGTAATAATACAGCTTTGAGTATGCACCAGAGCCGTAACCTCTGAACATGGGTCAGGAGTCCTTGTTGCCTTTCACCTTTGTTTAATAACTTCCTACTAAGAGAGCAACATTATTGCTAGAATTTCTCACATCTGAGCTGGAGAAGTCTGTACAAACTGAGCTGTGCATTGACAATCACAGCTCAAAATGTACGTTTAAATAAGTTTTATTTATTGCATGCGCTTCCTGCCTGTTCCCTTCTGTTCTTCTCTTAGCTCTCGTGAAAAGCCAATTTTGTGTTACATTTGAAGAACCATTCTGTTTCTCCCTTTTTCTGCAGGCCAGTGAAGCAGAGGAGAATGGAGGAGATAGTTTCATGCACTCCATGGATCCTCAGCTGGAGAGACAAGTGGAAACGATCAGGAACCTGGTGGATTCCTACATGGCAATTGTCAACAAAACCATCAGAGACCTCATGCCGAAGACAATCATGCACCTCATGATAAACAATGTACTTATCACACTGTAGTCAATGGAGGTGGGAGTGGCAGAAAGGGGGAAAAAGAGGAGGGAGGAATAGAATGAAGAAAAACTGAAGGCAGCTTGGAAGGAAGAGGTGGGGACAGAACAGAGTGTTTTGGGGAAAGATGGTGAAAACTGATTCCCTCTCTCTGCTCATTTACAGACCAAGGACTTCATCCATTCAGAGCTGCTGGCAAACCTGTACTCCTGTGGCGACCAAAACACGCTGATGGAGGAGTCGGCAGAGCAGGCCCAGCGACGCGACGAAATGCTGCGCATGTACCACGCCCTGAAAGAGGCCCTCAACATCATCGGGGACATCAACACCAGCACCATCAGCACCCCCATGCCCCCACCGGTGGACGACTCCTGGCTGCAGGTGCAGAGCGTACCGTCCGGACGCAGGTACCAGAGGCTCAGGGGGAGAGCCCCGCAGACCTGCCTGACGCCTCTTCAGTGCCTTGCTGGGGCCTCTCACTGAGACAGGGAGTCCTCTTCTTCTCCTCTTCTTCCTGTGGATGAAGAGTCCTGAGTATTTCTGCTGGCAGGCTCCTAGGATATCTTTACAGAGATGTTGAGACGTTCTAAACCCTTGGGTTGGATGGGGCTGACGTAGTTTTGAAGGCAACCTGGGGCCTGGTGTGCCCTTGAAAGCCAAAGGGTGGTGTCTAAAGTGATGTGAAGCTAAAGAGAGAACTCTGAAGGCAGCCTGTGGTGACAGAGGGATCCCAGAGCTGTTGCTGCAGTTGAATGCCTTTGTTTGTTTGGCAGGTCCCCCACGTCCAGCCCCACGCCACAGAGGAGAGCTCCTGCAGTGCCCCCCGCCAGACCTGGGTCTCGCGGACCAGCTCCTGGGCCACCTCCTGCTGGTGGGTCCACGCTGGGTGGTGCCCCCCCTGTGCCCTCCAGGCCAGGTGCCTCTCCTGATCCCTTCGGGCCCCCACCTCAGGTTCCTTCTCGGCCTAATCGTGCGCCTCCTGGTGTTCCCAGGTAAGTCCTGAAACACTGCTCCACGCAGGTGGGGTATGTTCTGCTTTTGGGTTGGAGCCTTGGCAGCACTTGGCCTGCCTGGGCCATAGGAGGAGAATGGAGTGCATGGTGTGGGTACAGCCTTTGGATTTTTGAACTGGATCCAGAGGCAGGAGCATCGTTGTCCTCTGAGATTTCATTGTATGGATGAGGCAATGCCAAGACAGCTTTCAGGAACAGAGGGGCAGCTGTTTCCCTCTACAAAGTTCTGTAAAGAATGTGGGTGAGAACCTTGTACCGGAGGTTTACAGCAGTTGTACCAATGCCTGTAGTCACCAGATAAATCACAGGACTGGGGTAAGATTCCCCTCTGTGTAGGGCTCCCCAGAGTCTGAAGTTGCCCCTTTTCTCTTGGCCCAGAGTTCTTCAAGGTGAGTTGGAAGACCTTCAGAGCTGTTCAGTTGCTTTTTGGCTAGGAGAGTATCGCAGGATCACTGGTAGGGAAATGAATTCTTAGGCAATTTTGTTGCTTGTGTAATCAACTTTAACATTTCCAGTCTAGAGGGTTCAAATCACACAGCTTTGCTTTCCTATTAGGAAACTCCTTTCCTGTTCAATCACTTCAGACACACTTCAACATAGTAATAAGGGATTATCCCCTGTGCAGCTGAACACGTTTTCCTGAGCAGGACTTAGGAAGCAGTCTGGAACCAGGAATGCTTTTATGTTGGGTACTTAGTTTCCCTTGAGGAAGAGGAGGTAATTGCAGTGTAAAGAACAAACATAACCAGAAACTCCCCAGTGACATGCTGGAGGGAACGCTTCCCTTGTGGAAAACACCTCTCCAGTGGGTGCTGGTGGCACAGGTCTGAAACTTTGCATTTTCTCTGGAAACACCCAGCCTGTCAATGGTTGGGGATGGTGTATGGCAGAATGGGTTCAGTCTTCCTCCTGCGATAGTGCCCAGCTCATACTTGGCGCTGCCTGTTTGGAGGGAAGTGTTCTCTGCCAGGCTGCAGCCAGCCCAGAGGTGGATGAGTCCAGACAGCTTTATAGACCAGTTTCTGACTCTGGGGTACATGCAAATGGTTTTACTTTCTTGGTGCCTTTGCCCCAGTCCTTCCTAAGCACCTTGATGCAGCTCCCACAGTAACTTGTCCTCACATACCTCAGTGTTTCCCCAGAGACTGTGGAGGCACCTATGGATGTCAGCATGCTTCTACTGTATTTTGGCTCCTGCTTCTTGTTACCCTGCCTTTCCATGTACTGTTACTTTGTGGTTTTGTTTTCAGTATACTTATGCTTCTTTCTGTCTCCATCTTCCTCCATTCACTCAGTTTCATTTCTTCACTCATGAAAAATATTCTATATACCTGGCCATCGTGATAGGATTCCCCAAATGGGCTGAAATGAATTGGCCTTTTTTGAAGAAATCTGTCATGGCCTATCTTAATGGCTTTTCTGCCTTTTGCATGAGTAGAAGGGTTTAGGGGAAGGTAGGGAAAACAGCACTGGAGCAGAGGAGGAAAGAGTTTCATGCTTGAGCGAGCAACCCTTGGTTTAGTAGAGATGGTAGGTTGGATTGCATGCTACTGACTGCCCTGATCTGGAGTTGAGAATGTAATTCCAGAAGCTGTGAAGTGTGATGCTCATTCTCTGATCCCCCTCTCTGATTCTTCCAGTTGTTCATAGACTCCTCCGGATCCTGATACCAGCTTGTCATTTGAGTTCACTGATGAATGGAGAATTTCCAATGACAAGGGACTCTTTCTCTTCCTCTCCTGTATATAGAATAAGAATGTTCCCTGCTAGCACTTGGACTCGGGTCCTTCTGCCATGGGTGAACGAATGCCATCTCCATTGTTGCTTTTTTAATACCCATCTTTCCCTTGCTAACCGGGCTGTGTAGTGTGTGTGTGTGTGTGTGAGAGAGAGAGAGAGAAGAATAAAGCTCTCGTGTACAGCATGAGTGGGCTGTGATGGAGAAATTGGTGGTGTGGAGTGAACTCAAATGTGTGGTGGTGGCTGGGTGTGCTTTGTGTGCTCGTTGATGCCTGTGTAGAAGTTTGGCAGTTTTGTGCCTCTGGTTTGAGCATCTGATTTTATGAATTACGAACTCACACAAGTGTCACGCTCCTCCTTTTTCATAAACATAAGTGTATAAATACATTTTCACATATAATCACCACATGGTACATTTTTTTGCACAGAAAGGTTTTCTTGCATATAATTAAGGACACTTAAAACAAGACTTGCCATCCTGCTTCTGTGCTTAGCATTTATTCAGTTTACTGGGCAAGTCCGTATTGACAAATACATAATTTTGGGAGCTGAAAGTTACAAACCATCCAAGATCCTATCTGTGTGCAATGGACTGCATTTAGGATTTGACCTGGGAGAGAAATCTGTGAAGGTATTCCTCCAGGTATTGAGCCTCTTTAGTTTAAAATAATTTCATAGAAACTGTAGGTAGAAGAGCTTGAATGAGAATACAGGAAGTTTCAGTGAGAATGACTCAACCTTTGGAAAAATGTGTTGAAGGCATTAATGGGTTCTCCATTCTTTGATACGTTTAAGGAAAAGAATGTGAGGGATCAGCATCACAAGGGCACAGGTCTGGGGTTACCTTCTGGCAGGGATGGCTCTCACTGGCTGCTGTGCTGGTCAGTACAATGGGGACACATCACTGCAACTCCCAAAGGGTTTTTGGACACACAGTTTTAATTTGTCTCCTTAGTGATTTAGTGGCGAATGTCTGTGCCCATGGCCAGGGGTTGGAACTAGATGATCTTTAAGGTCCCTTCCAACCCAAACCATTCTATATTAAGGTCACACAGCTGTATGACCTGAATTATTCAAGAGATTGGAGTAGCTGATGTCATGATTTATGACCTTCAGAAAGAAACCTCCACCCACTTCGTGCCTTTTTGGGTAGTGCTCAGGACTGCATGTTATCTCCCTCTTTCCTGAGCTCTTTCTTAACGTTTAATATGGTCAAAAGATAGGAATCCTCAGTGACAGACGAGCTGCCTGTGCCCAGCTGGTGGGTACTGAAACTTGGGTATGACACTGGTGTGAATGACAGCCTGGATGTGTGAGGGACTTGGGTGAGTGAGCAACAGCCAGTGGGTGTGTGGACAGATGGATGGGTTTTGATGCACCCCTGTGCACAACAGGGTCTGGACGTGTGCAAAGATGAGTCTTTGAGTGGTGTCTGTATGTTTGCAGTCCCCCTACTTGTGCTGTGTTTGGAGGGGGATGTGTCACTGTGTCTGTCTGTGCAAGTGCCTGTGTCTCTGTTCCACCTTCCTGACAGTCTGTTTGGCCTCTGCCTTGAACTGTCTGAACTGCCATGTTGATTTCGTGTTGTCTTTCAGAATCACTATCAGTGACCCCTGAGGACTGGCAGCCACGGTAGGTTTTGCACTCTCGCTGCGATGCATGAGTCACTGTGTCCCCATCCTCCAGCCCTGCTCTGCAGCTCTCCTCTGCTGCCCGGTTCTTGTGTTAGTAACAGAGTCCCTTGTCTGATGAACCACCTCTGCCAGGATCTCATAAAGGGAGGAGTCTTGAACAGAAAAACTGGCTGATCAGAGAGCAGCTGCTTGAGCTGCAGGAGCTGGGAAAGCCTCAGTACCTGGTTTAAGGTCTGGAGGACCCTTTCTCTGCTTCTAAATAGAGAAGGTGGGATGGGGAAATGAGCTCTGGCAACAAGGTCTAAACTCTATGTGTCTTTCATTTGGCTTATATCTGCACTAACTGTAAGATCAGCTGAATAAACTCTGGTTTGATTTGGTCTGTCAGCTCTGTTAGGATCAAGACAGATACTTGGGGAGCTGATAGTTCAGACTCCTCTTCTTGTATTCTAATGTCTGGCTGGAGAAAGGCTCCCATCCTCACCGTGTCCCTAGTGCTCATGGAAGTCAAGAGGAGTTTGGGTCATTAATATCAGGACTTCCATGTCTGAGTGCTGGGTAACTCTGACATTGAATGTTCCCTTTTATCCTTGTGTCCCGTCATCACAGTTAGATGTGAACTCCCTTTGTTTGTTCTCCCCCTGACCCTTTACCTTCTAGGTTACTCTCCTGCTTCCATTCAAACTGCCTTCTCTCCTCTGCCTCCTGCCCCTGCAAGAGGAAGGATGTAGTTATCTGTGTCCCTCAAACATTCTGCCCTGAGCTCCTGCCCATTTCCTTGTCCTCTCTCTCCCTGCAGCATTGTAATGGTTCAGTGATGTAGCAGGGTGTGGATTTGTGCTGTGTACTGCTCATCCTGGTAATGTCGAGTGGGGGTGTAAAGAGGGACATTAGCAAATTCTTCTGAGTCCTTTTCTTGAGAACCTCTAGCCCTTATTGACAAAGAGGTACAGAGGACAAAACAGGGCAGGTGTGGATTTTTTGGGCCCCTTCTCCCTTTCTCTGTGGATGTTGTTTCATGACAGAGGAGTGGAGCAGCAGCAGCTCCTGCAGATTCTGTTGCTGCTGGTTGTGGCAGAGAGACCTGGGGGTGAGGAGCATGTGCTGAAATCCTACTTTAATAGGAATAGCAGAAGTTCAAGCCCCTGTTCCGGGGCAGAGGGGTTGCAGCCAGCCCCCATCTTGCAGTAGATGGTGTCTGTTACTGCTGCACAGAACTGCAGTTAGAGCTGAGAGGTGCCACATTGCAGTGATTGCTCATGATTGACATCTTTGAGGACGTCATCGTCAACCCTCCTCACTGATGACGCACTGCAGAGGTGTTGGAGCAATCAGCAGTTTCCTCCAATGTTCTGCCTACTACAGACATCCCTGACAGCCCTGGAAACATGCATCCTGGTGAACAACCTCGGGAAGGAGCCTTGCTGTTGTCTGTACCCCATTCTGGGACTCGCTGTTATGGGGCATTCTGTTTTTAATCTGGCATAAAGAGCACCAAGGAAATAAAAATATTTTAAAAAAATTTAAAAAAAAAAAAACCACCAAAAGCCCAAAACCCCAACTGATCCAAAAAATTACACCCAAAACCTTTAGCAGTCTGAGGGAATAAAGGTAATGTTTTCCCCACCTCTGTTAGGGAGTTCTGCTGATAAGGATCTTATTAGCCCAGTGGTTCTTAGATAGGATTAGCTCAGTGTTCTCTCTGGGTATGGTCTGAAAGACCGACTTTAAAGGATATGACAGTCACTGTAACTCATTTCCCTGGGCTCCTGCCAGGGCTCAGGTCTTCCTTCTCATGTACTGGAGACAGCTACAGGCTTCCCTGTGAGCAAAACTTTGTTCCTTATCCTGGCAGAGAAAAGTGACTTTTCAGTGATACAAAAAGGCTTGACTAGCAATGTAGTCAGACTGAAGCAGCATTGGGGGGTAAATGTTGCCTGAGAGACTTCTCTGTCCCTTTTAATGCTGGGAAACCATTTTTTTCAGCCTTTTCTAACCTTACCAGGCAGATTCTGCAAGCATCTCCAGAAAACCTCAACAGAAATAGCCTGTAAGTTTAAAAAGTGACAGCCCCACACCTTAAAATGCTTTGAATGCTGAGAGAAATAAGTCTGCAAAAATCAATCATAGTGCATTACAAAAAAGCAGCTGATCTACCTGTGAATTACTTGTGCTGTATTTATCCTGCTAGGGTCAAGTGGCCACTCTTGCCAGAACACTTTTCATACTCTGGTGGTTTCAAGCATCCTTTTCATGTGAACCCTCAGAGACTTTTAGCACAACCTGTGCAAACTCCTGAAATGCAAACAGTCCTTCAACCTTCTCAGAAAATGCCTTCTAACACATGATGGTGCAACAGCACCTCACTAAAGGTTGAGCTGAAGTTCTGTAAGGTTTTAATTCTGGTCCTGTTGCTGTTCCAGTGACAGTAGAAGCGACCAAAGGGTTGGTGTGGCTGCATTTACACTGTGAGCACCCTTAGAGATAATACACAGATCCAAGTGTCATGAAGCTCCGGGTCACAGGTTCCCCTGTGAGAGACTGTTGCAATTTTTACCTCTGGACAACAGTATCATTTGATCATCCTTCCAAGGTGATTGTAATTTCTGAGTTAGCTCAATCCCATCATTATTTGCTGTACAAGAGCAGTAACTTGACTGCTTATGCTGACAGTGGGGTCTTACACTGGTATTTTCAGTCAAAGAGATAACATTTGGAAGTGCTTTTACTCTCTGAAACTTTTTTATGTATCATTTCCCAAGGCAAGGAACAAGTGGTTGTAATTATTTTGAGATCTGGGGCTTAATAGATCTGGAGCAGTAAGTTCTGCTGAGGTTTAATGTAGGACTGGAGAGTTGCCCTGGTTTATTTGCTAAATGAGGGAACTTGTCCTGATTTATAGGAGTGTAACTTCTCTTGTGCCAGTATGATTACAGACTACTGGTACAAATATCCTCCTCTGCCCCTCTTCCCTCCCTCCCCTCAGCCCCTGTGTCAGGAGAAAGCCTTCATTTCTAGCAGTGAGTTGATTCTCTGTAATCTAAATCTTGTCAGTGTGGGATTATTGACGTGTTAATTCTGTGACATCTGGTCCTGTATGATCAGTGCAAGGGCTTCCCCTCTATTTGGTCTACATGCTGTTGGCTTTGCTCTTTGCATTTCGGGCAGTTTGGACCTTAAAACTACTCTGGCTTAGTACTGAACAATTTAGTTATCTTAGTGAAACATCAGCAAGATGCAGTTGAGGTCGCAAACACTGCAGGGAGCATGCTTTAAAGGAAAAACACAGATTGGACTCAGTCTTACAGAACACATTTTTATTTATAGCCTTCTTACAGCCTGTAGTCTGAGACTGAAGTGATATTTCAAGTAAAGAGCTGAGAGACGTGTTAGGGGTGTTGTCTTGTATTTTCTGTTGTGGCTTTTTTTTCCCCCCAGTCCCTTACAGGAAAGAGATTCTAGAACACTTGATCCGTGCAGAGGGCAAAACCACTTAATGTTGCTGCCCATTTATGTAGCTAAAGTATCAGCAAAAGAGTTGGGACAGAATGGAGTAGGAGTAGCCAAAGTTCTTTTTATTGAAGTTAGAAGCTGCAGTTGCTGTGCTCCAGAACTGGAAAACTGAAAGCTGTAGGCTTGCCCCTGACATCCAAGAATGTCATGTCAGAATAGGGAATCTCAGGCTTGCAGTAGCCTCGAGGGCAGGGGAAGAAGGTGCTCCTCCAAACCAGCCAAGAGCCTCTGGCAGCAGCGCGTCTCAGAGGACCCCATCCATGCTGTGTGACTGTCATGTGCTTGATACAGGAGCTCACTGTTGTCCGTGCTTCTCCACTCATCCCAGAGCCAGGGCACTTACTGGCAGTAATTCTCTGCACTTCCATATTTCAGAGGGAAGCAAAACTGGCAGTCCAGGCGATTGCTCTATTGGTGATCTGTGCTGTGCAGAAAGGCCAGTGTGAGGCCGAATAGAAGCCTGTGAGTCTCCTTTGTGGAGCTGCACTCTGGGGGGTTTGTGCCTCAGGTTGGATTCTTTTTCTGGCTCAGGCGAGGTGGAGAAGCATGTGTGGTTGTGACTGCAATTGCTGTGCTAACCACAGTGTGTGTTCTCTTGTTTTTGTTTCCTGCTTTTTCACAGCAGAAGGGGCCCCGCCTCACCTACTCGACCTACCATAATCCGACCGGCTGAACCGTCCCTCTTAGATTTATAACTTGAGGCTGTAGACAGCTGGCGACAAGTGCCGTGCTGGCGGCTTACCCATTCCACCCTCCCTTCCACAGCCACAGTCACTCCTCTCATCCATCCCACATCCCTGCCTCCCGCCATCCCTCCCTGCTGTGTCGTAAAACTCTAGCCTAGTGATCGAGCTCTTCGTCTTCGCTCGTGCGTCCTGTATTGCTTTGTGAGCGTAGAGTAGCCTTCATTCAGTGGCATGGATCCCTGAAGTACACAGGCTCCTGGGAGAGACCAGCCACAGGGACATCCTTAGGTCCAAGTGGTGGTTGTCCGTCCGGTAATTCCATCTGCCTGGTCTAGCCTGGATAAGTGTCCTGCCTGCATCAGTTAGCTGTAGCACCCAGGACTGAGCTGTAGCTGTTTTCTTTCCTTGTAGTTTAAGACAAAAGCGTGGCTTAGCAAAAATATACTGTCAAAACACGTGACACCCGTTAGGAACAGATTAAATGTCTTGTGTATTAGCTTGACTTCTAAGGTGCAAAAATTTCATGTTGGGAACAGTGCAATCAACTTCATATCAAAGTGAGGCAGGGAGATCAGTAAAGGGGGGAATCAGTGGATCAGCCCAGTCCTGCCAGAGTGAAGTCTGAGATAGCGTGGGCGCACACATCAGCGTGCAGGGAGCTCACGGGACCTGCTCACACCTGGCTCCCAGAGCCAGGCCATTCCTGCTGGGGACACACTGGCTCCTGCCAGCAGTTGTCTTGCATCACCGTTTTGGCTGACTTTCCTTAACCCGGCAGGGCTAGGGGAATAGACAGGCTGCTCCCCCCTTGCAAACGGACAGCCAAATGTTTCAGGGAGCTCTCTGTGTGGTGTTTTGTTGAAAATATATCTGCTTTGAACTAAGCACATCTTTCAGTGTTTCTGGGGTAGTGTGGTGACTTCTTCCATAGCCTTTTCTTGCATGTGGATGGTACGTGTTTGGGGAAACTTGTAACCGTTGTTGATCACAACTCATCTTAAGGTTTGGTTTTTACTTTTCATGCTACATGTATTAAAAAAAAAAAGACTTGAGAATTAAAAAATATATCAACCCTGTACATCTCAGATGTCATGTCTCTGCCAGAGCTAAATGAGCCACCTGTGTTGCAGGCTGTTCTCCAGGCCTGATTCATGTTGCAGTTCTCTCGTTTCAGTGCTATTACTCTTAATTTCTGTTGTGGATCCTCTGTTGTTCTGATGCTGGTTCCTTTCTGTATTTTAACTATTGTTTTACTACTTCTCCCCCTTTTCCTTCCCTTTCCCTTTTCCTTTTTCTTTGTTTTTCTTGTCTTTAACCTCCAGCCGGCCGGGTAAGGCCAGTCCCGCCCGCCCGGAGAGCCCAAAACCACCATTTGACATGTAGGCCTGCTCCCTCTGAGACTCTTTGCCTGCCTCTTAGCTGTTCTGTCCTGGAATGATTTGACTCGAATCTCACACATGGCTTGTTTTGTTTGTAATTTGTGACACACACATATCAGATGTGATTGTAGTGAAACTGTTTTTGGGGTTTTTTTGGTTTTTTTTTTTTCTTCCCAGCTGCTTAAAGGAGTTAAACAAGTATATTGTAGTAATGAGAAACGTATCTTTACTGTTATAAATACCTATAAATATATATATAAGATGAAAAATCTATATATGTCCAGGTGTTAAAAGCCATTTGTGCTTCCATGTGAATTTTAGGAAATACTTAAGTAGGAAAAGAATATCTATATACATATACATATATATATATACACACACACACACACATCCAAAAAGTTAACCAAATCCCAATGTTGAGTTTTTGAGCTAATTGTTAAATTCTCTGCTGTGTGCAGTTGGGTTATTGTATTACCCCAGACTTGTGGGTGAACTGTCTCAGTGCTGGTAGTAGCTGTGATGCAGTTTGTGATCTACCTGTCACTTGTTTATTGGATGAAATAAACTCTCATTTCTGTATAATGAAGGTCACCGTGACTAGAATAAAACCATCTCTCTTTCTCTTGCTTTTTCTCTGGGTTGTTTTCAAGCTCTGTTTTATTATAACCTGATCTTTTCATCCCACAGAGTTAACAAGCTGTACATGCAATCAGGGGCTGTCACTGATAGGGAAGGTGGAGCAGATCTCCATCAGCACTGAGTGTCCAGGAGCTGCAGTTGAGTGAAACAGCTTGTCAGGTGCAGCAAGGTAAATCCCGGTGCAGAAGAAATTGTGTAGAGGTGGTTCAGATATGGGGCACACAGAAGGTGGGAGTTTGCACACAAGTTGCTTCTTAAAAGGGATTTTTGCCTATGCTGCTTGTGGAGCACAGCAAGTGGATGTTGAGTAAAGGTGAGGTCAGGGAATCACTCCTCAAAAGGATCAGAGCAAAAAACGCATCTGAAGCTGGGGTCGGGATGTGAAACGCTAGCCACGAGCCACCTCTCAGGCTTGGCAGCAGTCTGTATGGAAAACATTCATGAAAGCTTAGTGAAAAGGGCATCACTGTCAGGGCAGGTGCTTTCAATAAAAAATTCATTCTTCTCTTTCTGGCCAAATTTCAAGGTGATCTGTACAGAAGAAATACCTCTAGTCAGTGCCCCTCTGAATAAGTTTATTCAGAACGCAAATTTGTAGCAGGGTTAAGTCACCTCTGCAACAGACCACAGACCTTCTTCACTGGTCTTGTCTCCTTCACAGTTCTAGAGTAAACACCCAATAAATATTTATTCCATTTACAGTAATGCTCTGTATTAAATCACAGCCCTTCCCCTCTTAGTTATGATACAGATTCATGAATAGCCTGAGCAGGCATAAACACTGAACAGGCTTAGTCTCTCTTCAAGGAATATACACCATTTTACACAGATACAGTATGTACATACCTCATGCTCTGGGCAGCCCAATCACTTGTGCTGAGGGGAGACTGATGCTACTCATGCCATTTAAATCCAAGTAGTTCAAAAACCAGCGTCCCCTGGGGGGGTCACAGGAAAGCACTGATTGTGCTGTGTGTCCCTTTTTAAATTTGTATTTGGAAATATCAAACCAACCCACATGGGATCTTCCTTTGGCAGTAGAAGAAAAGCTCTCTGCTATGGTGGTGTAAAGCTTCACCAACTTGGACATGAAGAAATAACCATCTCTCCAAATCTGTGTTCCTGTGCTTGCATCTCATATTTTGGCAAGTAACAGGGAGGCAGCTGCTGCTGCTTCAGACACCAGCCCAAACTCTTGTGTTTGATCCCACAGCTCCAATGCTCAGGTCCCTTCAACCTCCCCTGTGGTGTCCTTCAAAATGCCACTGTTGCCACTACCCATCCTAAGAACAGGCAATTTGTGCCTGAAGGCAGATTCAATTGCAGGATATCCACTTCACCACTGCCACAGCCAGATTTGTTTTGCTGCTGTTTCAGGGAGTGCTCTCCTCCCTCCATGTTCTGTTTTCTCCTTAGAATCAGGGCTATGGTTTCAAGGCAGGGCCAGGTACTACCACACTTGCTGCTGTATGTCCCAGGACCTTAAACATGGGACATAGGATCTTGGTTTCCATTCATCTTCTGCCCTCCTTACCGAAATGGGAGAAGAGGAAAGTTCAGGGAGGGAGAACTAGAACCCCTAAAGTCCAGAAATTCAAAATGAAGCATGTTTATTAAGTGGTTTCCTTTTACTTATTTCTCCCATTTCTTAAAATAAATAAAACCTTCAGACACATACAAGTGAAACACATCATCCTTCAAAGTGCAGTTACATTTCCACCCCACTCCAAGAATCCCATAAAGCTTTGTCAAGTAACCAAAAGACCCCTCAAGGCTCCCATCGGTCCCTTCCCCTGGCAATGAGAACAGACAGGGCTGTGCTGCTCAGGAGCCGCTTGCTGGGGGCCTGTTCTGAAATACAGGTGCAAGAGGCAGGGCTGCAGCCAGAAGGGAGAGTTTAGGATACGTAGTATGAAAACAAACCCAACCTGTTGAGAGTCCAAAGAGTCCATTACCAGAACAGTTAGTTACTTTGGGAGCCCTGGAAGGAACTGAGCTGATGACAGGCATGAGTGATGGATCAGAACTGGGTGAAGCTGCTGTGGCAGCAGAGTCTGGGACAAGGGATTAAGTCATTTTGCCCTTTTTCCCCAGTCTGGGCCTGGCCTAGGTGATGTGCCAGCACCAGCCGCCACCCAGGATGAGTTAAGAGTCTGCCTGTACTCCAAGCACACCAAGTAACAGAGAAAAGAGAAAGAGAAGATGAGGTCTGATGCTTGAGTTCCATCTGATACAATCTCTCTTTACTGATGTCTTTAGGAATCTTCTCACCAAGGGCACTGAGCAGAGGTACGGGCACATACAAGTCCATCAAGTCCTTTCAGGCCCGTAGAAAGTTGCTATCAGTAAGATTTAGCACCACTTAAACTACCATGATTTTGACCTCATCGTTCTCATCAGCACGGTAGAAGAAGGGAATGCACGGGTTTTCCAGCAGGGAGCCCAGCCTCTCCTGAGGGTTCTGTATTTCTCTGAGAAGCTGCATTATTTGCTTTGCCGTGGGGTCGTCTTGGTTTGGCTGAGAAGCTTTACTGTCAGCAGGGGGGAAACCAGATTGATGAAGAACAGCAGCCTCTTGTTCTGCTTCATCTGACAGGTTCACCTCTCGTAACCCTGCAAGGAGCACAAACAAGGCAGGCAGGTAACTCCTCCCATCCACACACAAGGCTGAGACCAGGGGCTGTTCCCCCTGCACAGAGCTTGTCCTGGCTGCAGCTTACCTGCTCCATCAGTGGCGTTCAGCTCCATGCACCTCTCTGCTGGAAGCACACCTTCAGTCTGGCTTGCCAACAACTCTGGGTTCTGAGCAGCTGCTACATACTTGCTGTACCATTCATTTCTCTCCCTGACCAGGCGCATCACTAAGTCCTGCAGTTCCAGTAGTTTCATCTGGACCAAAGTAAAGGAGAGCCCATGAAACATGCACACAAACACACCGCTGCAGTTTGCAGTCCTATTCCTGTCACAGAATTAGCAAATGAACACACAAAGGTTTGCACTCTGAAAGGGCGCCCCAGGCCCCCCTGGTTGGAGTAGTACCACAGAAAAGATTCCTTGCCTTCATCTCTTCCTTATCCTGAGCCAACCTGCTGATATACTCCTCTTTCTCCTGGTGCCGCTGTTTGAGGATAGCCCTTTGACTCTGGTACAGTGCAATGTACTCTCCTGGAACACAAGAGAAGCCTCAGGAGTGTCTGCAAGACTGGGGTACAAGGCCTATAGTGAAGTACGAGGCATGAGGACCCAGGAAATCCAGCCCTGGAGTGGAGACCTAGCCCAGTTAGGCAGCAGTAGGGGACATGAAGGGCTTGGTAGTTTGAGGGCTCCAACTCCAAAAGCTGTTTGGGGACCTTCTGCTCCCCACATAAAAAAGGCACTGAGCAAGCTCTAGCCTGTGCTGGTGTTGCCTAAACATACCAATGGTGTCAGTCTCTCCAGACAGCTGGATGCAGCGGTGCTCCAGCTCCTCCAGACGCTCCTTCAGATCAGCCTTCTCACGCATCAGCTCTGTGAAACGCAACTGAACACACAAAGTGGGGTCAGTCTCCTGGGCTGCTCACATACAGACAACACCTGGGCTAAAGATAACACCCCCATGACACTGGTATGAGCCTGGGGAAAAAATCCTGCTCCTTTACAACCAAGCAGTGAGCAAGCTTTTCAGGATGGAGCTTCTTATTATGGAACATCTGCTGCTCATTCCCCTACAATCTGTTATGTTGTGTTTGTCTGACACTGGATCCAAGTCTGGCTGAGCAGTGTAGTAGGGCTGAAACAACATGAGATGTTTTGCTTACCTGTAGCTTGTCCATGGCAGTTTTCAAAGCCTCGTGAACCTCCACTGGAACAGTATCCATAATGGAGCCTGAAAGGGATGTGTGCAATTTACAGCTTCTCCTGGGGCAGGATGCACTCACAGACCCAAAGTTCTGTCTCAGAGCAGCCATGGCCAGCCGGCCCAGCACCTCATAGTCACAATGTCCCCAAGCTGTGCCGAGATTTTACCTCCATCCAGTGTGATGTGATGCTGCTGCTCCTGCCTAAGAGCTGTGATTTGCTGCAGGAGGGTTCTGCACTGCTGCTTCTGAGCAGCCAGCTGCTTCCTCAGGTCTTCTCGCTCCTGCTCCACTTGATACATGGCAGAGGTCACGAAAGTGACCTAAGAAGAATTTCAGAGTGTGGACATTAGTGCTTCCCCTGTGTTCAGCAGGATCTATGGTGCATCTCAGGACAGAGTAAGAGTTTACCCCATTTTATTTATGGGCGTGAAACCAAAGAACTGTGTGACTGCCCTGTTACTAAGTCAGGCAGCAGCTACTGCCTCTTCTCATTCCCAGTCAGTGCAGGTTAAAAAGTGGGTCCCTTGAGAGCTGTTTGACTGCAGTAATATGACTGCACTTGCAGATAAATCTTGTAGATATTTGACGCCATTTCCAAATTGCCTTCCAAACTAAAGAGAACATCATCATCATCATCAAAGCCCCATTAAAGAGCTGCTCTGCCAGCTGAGTTGTCATAAGGAAACCACTACCAGACTTCCAGCCTGTTTTGCAAGGATGCTGCAGAAGTCTTGGCTTCTTGCTGCTATGCACAAAGAACTGTTGCATTTCCCTCATGACTGCACTCAGCTGGTAGGATAACAGTTAACAAACCTCTCTGCAATTTAACCAGTTTCCTTTTCTAGGTATTTGTTTAGAACTAAAACCAAAGGCTTTTCTATCCGTTAAGACTCACCATTTCTTCATGGCTTTCAAACTTCTCTGGGATCACAAGTGAAGGTTTCTGGATTTCTTCAGTCACTGCTTCATCACCTTCTGTAAAAGGAGGAGGGTGAACAAGGAGGCAATGCTGCAGAGAACCCAGCTCTGCCTCCTCCCTGAAGCAGCCACTCACCCTCCAGCTGGTGCAAAATTCTGCCATCCATTTCTGCTGCCAGCTGACTGATCTGGGCCTGCAGCTCTTTGTTTTCCTTGGCTACAGCTTCTAGACTTTCCTGCAAGGGAGAAGAAGAGGATCACAAAAACCTGCACAAGCCAGACTGCAAACACTCACTCCAGACAGTAGCACCACACACAAACACACAAGCAGTACTTCAGCTCCAGACAGGTATCACTCGTAGGGCACAGGGTGTAATCACAGCATCACAGAACAGCCCAGGGTGGAAGGGACTGGCCAAATCTCTCACTTAGTGATTACCTCCCATCTTTCCACTTGTCCCTTTTTACTGTTACCTTGGTCTGCTGCAGCTCTTTCAGGTGCATTTCCACTGTCACCTTCCCCTGGACCTCCTCATGCTGCAGGCGGTCCATGAGCTGTGTCTGAAGCAGGAATTGCTTGTGCAGTTCGTCCTTCTCGGCAGCAAGCTGCTGGAAGGCCAGGGTGTACTGCTGCAGGTGGCTGTAGCACTGGTCCCGCTGCTCCTGCAGGCCACGGGCCTCCTGTGTCTTCAGCTCCAGCTGAGAGAACAAGATCAAACCACCACATCAAACCCTTTCTGCCTGAAAAGCTGATCCATGTGATATGATCCAAACTGTCAACATTGCCCCAGAGCCACCAACCAGGCAGGCAGCCACCATCTGCCCCCACATGCTAGTCCCCCACATCAGGCAGCAGATGATAGGGGAAGGCTCCCAGTTGGATCTTTACAATATCCATTTCCATCCTTACATCAGTGTCTGGGAAGTTGCCAGCAATTTGCACAATCCAGCCCTGCCATTCCACTGCTGGTGCTCACCGTCTCTTTGAGCTCCCCCAGGTTCTCCTGCAGCTGCCCAAGCTTCTTGGCCAGCTCTTTCTTTACGTGTTGCTCTGACTGTAGGGCACTTGTAACCTCCATGTTTTCATTTGTCTGCAAGACAAACACAACTGTGTAAGGAAACTGCCCCAGCCACCACGAAACAGGCTCTCAATAAATCACATTAGTTCCCAATACAACAGGGTGCCATCCCTTGTGTTTTTCTGGAATGCAACTGAGGGCCATAAATTGACTATTTAGGACAGTAAATAACTTACAGAAAGGTTCAGAAGAAGGGAGAAGAGCAAGGAAAGAGCCAGGGGAATCAGTGTTGGGACAGTGCCAAGAAGAGGCCTGGCACATAATGCAGCCTGTCAGCTCCAAAGCAGATGGGTGGTATGAATATCCCAAAGAGAGCCACAGACATTCAAAAACAAGGAGTTCAAAAAGGACTAAAGAAAAAAAAAAATCAACAGCTAAACCATATGTCAGTCTGCTAGGGCCCCAGAGAGGAAGGTGTTACATTGAAAGAAGCAAAGCAAGAGTAGAGATTCAGGTCCAGGATGGGTAAGAATGACAGCAGCAGGAGAGAATACTGTTGAGAACTTCCTTATGGGCAAACACAGGGAACAGGAAATGGATATCTTCAGGTAAAAGGGCAGGAGAAATACCCAGGAACAGAAACAGCCTGACTCCCAGGGGATGAGAAGGAAAAGGAAACAGTTCTGGACAAAGATATTGGTTTATCTGCTGGAGCATCTGAGGGAGTAAGGAATTGGAGGGAACCTCCTGGTATGGCACTATGTATCAGAGGATGGAGCGGCCACAGTCTCAGAGGATAAGAGAGGGATAATGCTGCTGCCAGTTTTTAACATCTGCGCTACGAAAGGATTGCATCAGTGAGGGAAGCAGTGGGAGAAGATGCACAGAAGAGACCTACCAGTTTGACAAACCCATTCTGCAGCTCAGCCAGTTGCTCCTTCAGATCCCGGTTCTGGCTCAGTGCCCTACTGATTGTGGCCTTGTCACTCTGCATGTCCTCCAGGATCTGCTGCCTGTCCACAGCCTCCTCACTGTAGCGCTGCACAGTCTTTTCCAGCTCCAGCAGCCGCTCCTCCTGCTCCCGGTTGAGGTGGCTCAGCTGCTCGTTGTCACGGACCTGGGCCTGGTACTGCCCGTGCAGCTCCTCCTTCTCCTGCTGCAGCCGCTGGATCTCCTCCTGCAGACTGAGCTCAGCTGCTGTGGGCCCCAGGGCTGAGGGAGGCTCGATATCCATGGGCTTCACTGCTGAGGAAATGCAATCAGAAGGGGCTCAGTCACACGGCATAGGGCTGGGTGAGACACATCCCTGCTGGATACACAAAGCACACCCCAGCCCACAGGGCTCTGTGACCCAGAAGGGATCACCAGCTGCAGGATCCAGTCCTCAGTGCACAGCACTGAGAGGAACAAAGAGCAAACCTACCCCAAACCCAAGCATAGCATCCTGCTGTCTGCTGCTGACTCCCTCACAGCCCTAGCAGGAGCATCCTGCCTTCCCAAACTCCTGGGCCAGAGAAGCTGAAAGTACAGTCAGGCCAATACTCCAAACATAACCAGGCTGCTGGTCCATTCACTGCAGGAGTTCACTTGCTGTTTCCCAGGAGAAAAGGGTTCTTAGGGTCACCTGGTCTCCAGCAGCCTTCCCATCATCAGACCTACTTGCACCTCCTGTGCAGAAGCATCTGCACAGCAGGACGGAGTTATCCAGCTCCACTCTGCAGTGAGAAGCCCCACTTTGGAAGCCCTACCTGATGCACTCAACAGCTCTGTAACATTGTCTTCCAGCTCCTGAATTTTGGTCATGTGTTTCTCCTTCTCCTCTGCCATTGTGTGGACCTGCAAGGCCACACAAGTGAAAATTACAACAATGTTCATGGGGCATTTCCTGGTGCCTGTGTTTGTCCAGAGCTGGGATGCTGCCCCCGGGGGTTACCTGCTCAGAGAGCTGCTGCACCCGCTGCTGCCAAACGCTCCCCTCCTCCCTCAGTTTCTCCACATACTGATCTCTTTCTGCCTGCAGCTGGTGAAGTGACTCTGAGAGCTGTTCAAAACAAAATCAGATTGGCTAAATAAATTTGGTTTAAGGGATAAAACTTGAAGAAACCAGCGTTAGTGCAAAGCTCAGACTACATTTTTCTGCCCCGTAAGTTTCCTTACAGACATCAAGATCTGGATATTTCATACAACCTCTTACCTGAGCTACCTGGGTTTCCAGACTTGCCTTCTCCTCCAGAGCCATCTGCAGCTGCTGGTTTGCATCCAGACTCCCTCCCTGGCTTGAGAACTATTAATAAAAATCAGAAAGTTAAGGCAAAATGTTAATACTCAATTCCTGCACAGCCTTTTCCCCTGGGAGTAACCTGCCACATGATCTATGTTGTAACCTATAGTTCTTTAAAGTGCTCCAACTCATAGTGAAGTTCAGTGTGGAAAAAAATAGGGGGATTAAAAACAAAGAGCTGAGATTTTAGTCCTGTAAAACAGGCTGAACTGGGCAGCTCCTCCCTACCGATTCTACATTTACTGGTTTTTTAATTAAGAAAATGGGATTCAGTCAACCTTTGGCTCAAAAATTTTGTGCATTTCCAGAGTCTGCATTATACAGCCAGATCAGATGGTATAGAAGCCTGTGACCTTAAAAGTTGTCAGACATGTCAGGAATTTAAAGCCAATGTCTGGAGCATGTCAGTGGACTGAGCAGCAAGGCTGGTTCAGCTGAGGCACAGCACTTTTCCCAGAAGAGCAGCAGTTAGCTTAATTTCAAGGGTAACTTAAGACACGATCTAGGAATAAAAAAAAAGAGCATTTTCTTCCCTCCCAGGCTCGGGGTTACACCAAGCTTGTTCTCTGACCTGCTAAAAGCTGGCTCCATGCACTCTTTCCCCAGCTGACTTCAAGCTGCCACTGTCCAATTCACCACCTTCCACTGGTGGATACAAACACCACCCCTACTCAGCTGGTGACTCAGTGAGACTGCACAACTGAGTAACCAAAGTCCTGAACACAATCAGAACAGTCACTGTATTTCCACATTTCACCCTCTCTCACTGTACAACAGTTTTAGCAGACTAATGTCACATTGCTTTTCAATCAATGTGTGCTTTTCAATCAATTTACAGCTCCAACTCCCTAGAGAATACAAACTTTCTGTTCCCCTGAAGCCTCGCTGAAAGCTTTTTTCTAGGAGGATGTCTTGATGAGACTGAGCCTTCCTTAAAGCCAGGAGTTAAGTCTTGCCCCCTCTCTAAGAAGGAAGTGTAGCAGTGTCATCAGTGTCATCTGCCCTCACCTGTTGAATCATCAGTTCAGCCATTTCCAATTTCTTCTGCAAATCTTCCACATCCAACTTCATAGCTGAGTTCTGGGACACCAGGGAGTGCACTTTCTCTGACAGCTCTGAATTCTGCTGTTTTATTTCCTCACTACTTTTGCTAAAACAAACAAAAAATTAAAGTGGCTCTTGGTGTGCTGATGTCCAGGACATAAATCTACGAACCAGTGCTTCCTTGCAGCTAGAATCACAGAAACATCACATCTAGTGACTACTTCTTCTTTTTTAAAATTGAATATCCAGCCTCCCAAGTCACCACCTGTGGTCTGTGCCACTCGTTATGTTTTGGGGCTCTTCTGCAGTAATGAGCAGAAGGGACTTACCTTCGTTTGTACAATTCCAGTTTCAGGTTGTCTCGCTCCTTCACTAACTCTTTATTATGCTGGAGAAAAAGGAAATTATTAAATCATCTATAGACTTCAGCCAAACAAATGAGATATTAAAAAAATACTTAATTTCACCTTTAACAGATCAGCTAAAGCAGTAAAGGTCATAACTTTAGCAAAAACCTCAGGACAGGTTTGCTTAGAACCTCCTGAATTTGCCAGGACTATCTGCTCAGTCTTTTCAAATGTGATGCTACAAGTATTTCTACAAACCTCTGGCTTAATGTCAATACTAAAGTGTGTGTTTGATGGAGATTTCTGGGACAAGGTCTCTCTCTTGTGTGGAGCTGCCAGACTAATGAAGTGAGGTGCCAGATCTGAAGACACCAACTGGACCATATGATTAGTCACAGAAACTTGAATGAAGTTTGCCTTGATCATGGGGAATACAGGGCTTTACAAGGTTAATTAACAAGGTTAATCTCTGCCTCTTCTCCAAGCAGGGACTGCAGACTTCGCAGCAGTGTAGTAATAAGCAAACAGCCAAAGGCAGAGCTGCTGGTTAAGCATAAACAGAGGTGACTCTTACCTTCTCTGACTGCTTTTGCTGCATGGAGATGGAGGACAAAGTGCGCTCCAGCTCCGAGACCCGCTGGCGAGACGAATGTAAACGGGCAGCAAGGCTTTCAGCTTCTCCTGGACAAGTCAGAGCACAGTCAGTTGAGGCTAGACCACAAAAAGCATTTTGGAACTGGCTGAACAGCACCTTCTGCTTTGTCAACAAGCTCTTCAGGCAGCACAGAGCTTTGTAAATCAGCAGAGCTGGCTCCACTCCTGGCTCTACAGGTCATTCACTAACAGCCCTGGGAGCACAGCTCTCTCTAACTACCTGCCTCACTTTTAGAGGGAGATGATGAAACTTCCTTTGCAGAACAATAGACAATATGTTGTTTGGTTTAGGTTTTTTTCTATTAGAATAAATTGCTCAAATTTAGTTCAGAATAAAAGGCTCGGGTAAGACCTAGATTAACATGACAGCTGTGTGGGAGGCGGGGTGGAAAAGGGGAACAAAGTTTTAAAATAATCAGAAAGGAACAGTCTGGGGTAGTCACCAGGCCCAACAGAGGTGACAAGGCTTTAGTGATGCACTAAAGAACCTCAACTGCCATGAGACCAACGTGCTCCCATTTGGGGGCAGCTGTGATGACAGCAGCAGTGCCAGTGCCAAAGGCTGCTCATGGAGGAGTCAGGGAGTGCTGTGAGCTGGCTGCCAGCAACTGTCGTGCCTGTGACTTGACATCCACAGTTCAACCACCAGCCTGAGCTGCAGAGACAGTAATGTACCTGATTTCTGCCGTGCAGCTTGCTGAGTATGGCCAAGGGCTGTCTGCAACTCAGACTTCTCAGAAACAAGAATTCCAATAGTCTGGATATGAACCTTTGGGAAAGGAAAATCAGCTCAGCGCAAAACTTCTTTGCTCGCCACTGCAACATCACTGTTGTCACAAAAGGACAATTCAGTAAAGAGCTCTTGCAGTTAAGTACAGTCTGGCTGACACTCACAGTTTTCCTAAAGGAATGGACATCTGGCTTCAAGGATAAGGACTATGAGTGCTCAATAATCCACAAAACAGCAGAAGTCAGGTGATATTACTGTACTAGAGGCTCTGCCTTACCTGTAACTGTTCCCTCAGTGCTGCTTGCTCTTTAGAAAATTTCTGTTCAAACTCCTTCTTTTCCTGTAAAAACAAATAATGCTTGGTCAGCACAAACATGCAGATAGTTAACCCTTGTTTTATGTCAAACTAAAAAAGCAGGAATTCATTGGTACTATTTCTAGCATCTACATGATGTAGATGATCTCCATGCTAGTATTTTTAAAGACACACCTAATTTTCCATTATCTGAACTACTTAATCATTTTTCCATCCCAGACCAGCACAGTGCAATCACCGCAGTGGCGGTGTTGGAATGGAAGCTCCTGGCAAGGACCTAAACTGTAACCTCCTGCCCCCACTGTACCCTCCAACTTGAGCATTTAAATATTAGCTTTGGTCAAAATAAGAATGCTGCCTGTCAGGCCCAACTCATGAAGTCAAAATATTCAACCTTATGCTACAAATTAAAACTGAAGCTAACACAAGACAAGATCACGCACACTTGTGCCACTATGCACTGTGTTTTCTACTCCTCAGAGAAACAGATACCTATTTCTGTATCTATCCAAAAATAGGACACACTTTACCTTCTCCAGCTGATTCACTGCTTCTTGGTTCTGCTGTTTCTATGGAAGAAAATTGATGCACCAATATTAAGAGAAAATACTCTCATACTGCTGAAACACATTTTCACTTTGATGAAGTAGGATATATGCCTAGTTACTGCAAAGAGGTTTTCCATTTCTGTAGAAGACCAGGAAGCTCATCTTAGCTATTAAGAGATTTGGGGCCCCCTTCACTAATACATGTGAGATGTTTTTCATTGTCCGGTACATTATCACAGTTCTCCTCCAATACCTCTGCTGAAACCCCTCTATGTTCCTATCTGAGCAACCAGCAATTTCAATTTAAACTTGCAATATCCCACATCTATGCAATTAATCACAGTCGAACTGGTGTGTTAGCAAAAATTCTTTCAATAAAAAATAAATACCTAAATCCCAAACTGAAAGTCCTTTCCTTTAAGTGATTCCTTAGACCTCTGTCCCAGTTAACAACTGGCCTCAAAGTCGTGCAGAGCCACACGTACATTGGCAGGCTCCCACCAAGGTGGTATGAGACAGAGCTGAAGCCAGATTGCAAGGAAAGGGATAGTTCTGTCCCAGGCAATTTCAGTCTAAGGGGTGAAGTACTGGAGATCTGTGACTGCACAAAGTGCATCTGCAGGTGTGAAGGGGACAAAGGCTGCCCAGGCTGCCACCAAACCCTGACTGTCCTTTGCTGCTCTTGTCCCCCTGGCAGTTTTCTCACAGATGCCTCTTAAGTAACTACATAAATAGTATTTTTTCCCCTTCCCAAATGATGGAATATTGGCCAAGCTGTTTCTTTATTACCACTACTACCTCAGTGCATTTTGAAACATGACTGCAGATGGAAGGGTGATGAGGTTTTGATTTTAGCAATGCCAGCACACAACACAACCAGGAAAAGCAAAGACAAGAGCACAAATGCAGCAAAGGCCCTACAGAGTTCCAGACAAACAGAAAAGCTGGCAAACAATGAGAATCCTGGGTGGGCAATGCACTGTACCTCTGCAGCCCAACTAAAACACAAAAAGAAACAGAACAGAACAAAAATAACCCAAAACCAAAAATGAAACAAAAAGAGGGGTCATGGGGTACACTGGGAAATGCTGAACTTTGGGAAAAGTGTAGTTTTGGAGAGGAACAAAATGGGGGAAAGTATTTCACACAAGAAAGGCTCTTTTCAGCCTAGAACAGATCCATTCAGCTGCATTTCTTGCAGTGTTAAGGCTGAAGGCTGAAAAGCATCAGCAGGAATCCGTGCAGGCCACAGGACAAAGCAGTTCATTCATTGTGCCAAGAGAAGCTGAGGATATGATCAGAAAACAGCCCCAGGCTCTCTTGGACCTATTGCTCCCACTCTGCTGATATATTTCAAACAGCATCATCACCTGCAGAAACAGGTTTTCACACTGCTGCCAGCACCAGAATTCTGTATTTCAGGGATTCAGACCAGGACCAGAAATAGCTGGTTTATCAGGATGCTTATCATCCAGGGACAGCGTGAGGAGATCAAGAGAGCACACTTAAACAGAAACAACAAAACTCTGTTTCTGCTTCCTCAGGTGAGCCACCACACTCACAAGTGGCCTTAGGCTTTGATCCTCTCACAGGTTTTCTATCCAGCCCATTTTGTTCCATACAAAGTGCTGTGTAAGCAGCCTTCCTTGTGGCACTGTGAGGGAACCCGTAACCTTGCAGACACCCAGAGAGCGTGGAGGAGCAGCAGACAGTGTCAAACTGGTTGGTTGGATTGTTTCTTACCAATTCCTCTATCTTTGTAACGAGCTGTTTGTTAGTTAGATTGCTGGAATCCAGGGCTACTGCCAGCTCCTGGTAACGTGTCTGACGGGCACATGCATATAGGAGAAAAAGGAAGGAGCAAAAGAGGAGGAGGGAAGGAAAAAAAGCAATAATTAAAAAGGACAGAAAAATAAATCATTATCACAGTTTGATATAATCAGATTCTCCAAACAAAACAAAATCTATGATTTCAACAAAAGCAGCTGGGATGTCAACCTATTTTAGCCATTTCTGCTGAGGCCTCATTTTGACCTAAGAGTGAATCAGAAATAAGAACTGCAGTTGCATGAAAGCCAGATTATCCCCAGTCCCCAAACTGGGAACACCTCCAATACCTGCCTCAGACTGTTGTGATCACAACTACCCAATTACAGCCCCAGGTGACACTACACAGTGATGTATGTGACCTGTGCATTCAGTTAGGCCTCACTAACACGGCTGTAAGCACGGAATCCAAACAGGCGATCAACAGCAGCAAATAAGAAAAATTAAAAACATGACAGACAGAGAACAACTTACTTCCATTTCCTTAATATTTGTGGAAGAAACAGCATTTTCCCCATTCACATACGATGTAGACTAGAAGTAAATCAAGTAAGTCAGTTTTAGTCCCCAAGGCAACAAATCACTATTAGGTAAGAACCCACTATAACAGTAACACTCCTTATAACACCTGTCACTTTAAACGACCACACACAGCCACAAAAAACGCTTTTCTGGCTCAGGATAGACACTGGCTGCCCCTGTGACAAGCTGATGTAAATTATTCAGACTGACTTCATATTCTTTTCCACTAAATCAAGAGTACATCTTTCCATGAATACGTACAATTCATTCATCCCACTCTGCTTTTCTTCCTACTGCTGAAATCTTACATTCCTAAACCAGGATTTTTTGCTCCTCAGTGTTTAAATATCACATTGGTTAGAATGGCTGCAGATGTCTCTGAGATTGAAGAGTGTTTCTTTGAGCTGTCTGCTTAAAGTTCCACATCAAACACCAAGAGAATTAATGGGACAAATGGATGAAAAGGAGTACCTGGGAAACCAGGCCATTGAGTTGTTCAGACAACTGACGGAGACCCTCTGTTGACGAGAAAGACCTGGGAACAAAGACCTGGCAATGAAAACCTCTCCCAGAGAGCTGCCCAAATCAGCCCAGCACTGGGGCAGGAATAAAACCTTAATTTGTTGGGATCCTGTTGCAAAGCCAACACAGACACTCACCTGTTCTCATCCAAAGCATTTTTATGATCCTCAGCTTCATGCATCTGTGGATTAAAACATAAAAACTTACAAGCCTGTAAAAGATGAGAGTCACACTTACGAATGTGTCACTGAGACTTGATTACACCTGGGCTCAAATTCCACGGCTCCTGTAATTACTGCTTCCCAAAGGAAGATGAACTTAAAACCACCAACTCAGCCCTGGCTTACGCATCGTTTCTGAGTGGTGTGAGTCTGGGTTTCCTGGAACAGAGAAACTCAAGTGTAACAGGCTTTATGTCTGCTGTTCTTATTTATCAGGATAATCAACACTTTGCTGAAAAAAACTTCAACTGAATCTTTAATTAGTGAAAGGAAACACAGATTGATTGGAGACCTGTCTTATTAAGGGTACTTTCTGCTAATGAAATAGGAGAGAAGGGGAAGAAAAACAGCTTCAGAAGCCGCAGGGGCACGTGCGTGCTAGTACTCCCTCTGCTCTCACAGACAGATGATGACTGCATGGAGAGTAGAGAATGTAGTATTTTTAACAGGAGAAAGATGACCTTCATAAATATGACTAGTTCAGGTTTTCTCCACACTTATGTGGCATCACTAACCAATATTCAATGGTTCAATGGCAGTATTGATGATAAGTCACAAACCTGTGTCAGCTGCATGCTCTCAGGAGCAGGCAGAACAGAACCACAACTAGGGAGGCTGTTGCTGTTAGATAGCACAGGGACATCGGGAGCAAGCTGTTCAGCACTACGAGTGGCAACATCACTGTCAAAGTATGCCTGTCACAAAACACAGCACAGGATTACAACTTTCATGCACAGTGAACAAACACACACACCAACACATCACCTTGTGACCTGCCTGTGAAAACCAGACAGATGTGAACAGTCAGTCATTAAGAAACGTGGAAAGGAACCTGTGTTCTCCCCAGAGCAAAGAGGTGGCTGCATCAACCACAGACAAACACTGTCCCAGAATGTGTCCTTTCATAAAGAACCAATGTCCCACAATCCAACTCCTTTTTTTAACACGGGGCAATAACGTCACCCAAACTCTTAAGTTCACACACGAGATCCACTGCAAAAGATTCACCAAAAATCAAGTAAGGGCAAATCCAAATGTCACTGCGCTTTGAAAAGCACCACCTTCGAGGTGTTCCTGGGGAAAACACAGATCACTGTATGCAAATGAAGATGGAAAAGAACAGGGGAGTGACTACTTGAAAATTGGGTTAGTCAGACTCAAATGCTCTGTCTAAAATTCGATGAAATTTGTGGCATGCCATGACCCACCAGTTTAGAAACAGGGCATTTATGAACAGGCCAGAGGGAGGGTGGCTGGGAGCAGGTCCCTGTGGCCCTACTGCAGCCATAGATCCCATGACTAGAAGAATCTAAATAGAAAAGAGAAGTCCCAAAAAACTATTTCTGGACAGCGATGCAAGTTCCCATCCAACCTTTGTGGGAGGATGGATGGCATCTGCAGCCCCCTCTACAAAGCCACACTGCACTGGACTATTTCATCTCCTTGTACAGCACTAGAGCCATAAAAGTCCAGCAGTGCTCTTGTGTTTTATAGCAATTTGATTGATTTCATCATCCAGCTCTGGTAAGTCATCACTTAAAAACAACAACAAAACAGATGAGATAATCGTTCAGCATTCAGCCACACCAATATACTGCAGCTCTCTGCAATTCCACCTGGAAGAGTTCCCTCTTACTTCAGTTACTTCCTTCTTGGCACTTCATAGGAAACAAGAAATCTCTCTCTCTTGGCATTCCCTGTTTACCTGCTCAGCACTTCACTCACTAATCCAGCAGCAAGGTTAAAACAGCAACAGTGAAGACAGATTTAATGAAGGCAGTAAGTTGGAAGACTACAAAGGGAAAAAGAGTTTTCTGAATTTCTTTTTAGCAGGACAGGTACTGATGCTCTGAAGGAGCAATATATGTTAGGTGCTCATTAGGAAGGTCAGGAACTCCCTCACTTCTTCCAACTAAAGGTTACTTCACCTTTATCAATCACACACTCATCAGTATAAACATCAGAGGGACAGGAGGAATTCATTCCCCAGTGCATCTCAAAATGGTAATTTCTTCTGATCAGAACATTCTTTGTGCCTAATACTTCCAAGATGCAGAAACCAGTAATGTGCCTTAACCACAAGAACTCCTTCCTTCTTTCTTCACAAGGAGCAGTTTTGTGATAAACTGTCAAAAACCTCTAAACTATTTGAACAATCAAATTTGTTGGAAACAGAAAGCATTAGAAGCAAAACACTTATATGGAAATTATGCATTGTGACATTCCAATAACGTAGAATAAAAAGTCAGTAATTCTGCTCAGCTTAGCGTGTAGTAGGATTCATTTGCTTTCACACAAAGGCTTCTACTTAGCTGGTTTTCCTGTGTTTCAGAGCCAAGAAAGCTGAAGTGAGAGAGAAGGGAGGGCTCTGCCTCATATGAGACACCAATGGCAGCAGCTGCTCGGCTGCCAATGATCAGCTTTTCTGCCCTATTAGCATCAAGTTTCTGAACAGCATTTTCCTGACTCAGAATTTTTACAAGACAGCAACTGGAATGAGAAATCTTTCTTTCATTACATATTACAGTTAAAGATTCGTTTTCAAATAATTCCTAAAACCCCAGGCACAACAATCCAAAAATTCCATAATAGCCAATGAGATCAAACTGTATCTCTGAGGAAAAGAGGAAAAAAAATGGGGAAACAAGAATGAATAGAGTAATAAATTCTCCCTGTGCAGAACACAACTAAAGCTGTAGACATAGGTAGGCCTTCACTGCAAGGCTAAATGTCACCTCAGCAACAGCACTGGACCACCTATCTTCATGTCTCCCTCCAATGTGAAACAAGTCTCTTTCTCCAATATTTAACTTACTCTGAGCTTACAAGTATTAACTGAAAACAGTCCCCAGGACAACAATGACACTTCAGCTACAACACAAGTTTTCTGAGGCCAGACAGGTACACTCAGTACCCCAAAGCTGGCAGTGTGTCTTCACATCACTCGAGTACAGAACCTACACAACACAGTCCAGCTGGTGGAACTCTGTGTGTCAGATGTATTATCACACAAAGGAAAAAAAGAAAAAAAGGACACAAAGGCAATTCACAGGGAATTCCACTCCACCTTGCAGGTTTCACTTCATCTGTCAGGTACCCTATGTGATTACTATAGTTATATTTATTGCTGGAGACACACGGATATGCAGTAAATATAACAATGAGCTACTTCATGACAACTACATTGAAACAATGGTAGGGACATAAGTTACCAAAATGATGCAAGTGAAAATGAAAAGCAGAGCTTTGGTACAACAAAACTGGAAGAACATTCTGGGCTACAAAATGTGACTTCTCTGAGTTCCTATCACAGTTTGGGCCTTATTTTAAATAAACTGACTGTCTGAAAATAAGTATTTTTAAAAGGCTGTTTGTTCATGTGTGCTCTTGAACACCTTTCTCTTGCTTCTTGGCATACTTCCTGCCCTTTCCTTTTCAGGATCTTGGGAATGTGAAGACGCTAAAGCCTGTACATGCCTGGCTTTGAAGTATCTGACTTCCTGCCTAAGCATATTTAAACCCCTGGTACTTGCCAGACTGTACATCACCTGTGCCAGCTTCACTGCCTGTCATAAAAGCAGTGGCAGGAATAACCAGCCAGGGCAGCTGCTTGCCTTGAGATGAGCAGGAACGTGCCCTTCAGAAACCAAGCTCCAGGAAACAAAGCACTGACACTCAGAGCAGGAGAAATACAGAATAAGGAAACACTACCTCTTCCTAGCGCAGTTTTCCTCAGCTGTTAAATGAGTTTATTGCCTTGCCCCAAATTCCTGTTTACCTCCAAGCTCAGCTGTTTTAAGGAAGACTTTTTGACAAGGCTCACTTTTTGACATGTTAACTTTGACACAAACCAGAAGGGAACAAGCACTTAACGAGCAATGGTAACAAAGAGCTCCATGTTAATAAAAACAGCAACAAAACTGAAGCAACTGACAATGGATGTGTGAGGAAAAGGCTCCATCCTGGAGATGGAGCTCAGTGTGAACAGAGCCCGAAGCATGCAGGAGGGAGAGCGAGTCACTGCGAGGGACACAAGCACTGCCTCACCTTCCTCTTGTCCAATGAGGGTATGGCTACCCCATTGGAGCGGTTAAGGTCTGACACCAGCACCTTCAGAATGTTCTGAATCTACAGGAGGCGAAAGAAAAGGGGAAAGAGAAACGGCTCAGAGAAGGACAGAGAGAAAACGTCAATCCAAGGCAGCCAAGGAACCAGCCTTGTCCAGCTCGTGAGGACCACACAACTCAGCCCAGCAGCTCTGGGCACACCCAGGGCACCATCAGACAGGCTCCGATGCCAGCTGCACCTTCCCAAACAGGCAGCTGCCAGCTACTTGTAGTACACTTCATACAGCACCTACACCACTCAGCTCTTACCCCAGCACAACCACTTCCCAGGTCCGGTCAGATTGTCCAGAAAACCAAAGAAGAGGGAGGTGGCAAATGATTTGGGAGAAAGAATGAGACACTCACATTCTCTGGAGGCTGCTGGTCGTCAGTGGTGGGAGTCGCAGGTCTGCTGCCGTCTTTAGTTTTGCGTTTTTTCTTAGTTCCTGCAGTTGCTCCAGGGCTGTTCTTCTGCTGATACTCTTTCAGCTGTGAACAGAAGAAGAATCTGAAGTCAAAACAGAATATGCCTTCTATAACCCCAAAAAACCCTCAAAAACCTAACTCCACTGAGTAAAAATACAGATCAAGTGTAAGGACAAGAGAAATGCTCTTCCATGAATTCATCCGTTTGGGGGGAAAATATGAGTCAAAATAAGCCCAGAGAAGGCTAAAGTAACACCGAAGTGATGGGCTTATGACAAGAGTTGTAAACATTCAACTTTTGTTTACAGCCAATGCTGGTCCTGGGAAATTATTTGATACTCCATAGTGCAACTAAAAGAAGACTGAAAGCACTGGTTTGGGGGATTTTTAGGGTTATAAGTAAGAGCAATATGGCAAAATTAATAAAGGGCAATTAATCCTGCATGCAAAGTGAAAAAGCACTGCCTGATAGTAAAATGTTCCACTCCATGGAAGCTTTTATGAAGGACAGTTGCAATCCCCACGGTAGACACTGCAACAACTGCGAACTAAGGGGAGAAACAATCTACAAACGCTTTTTAATCGCATCCACTTCGGCCAGGAAGTGCCGGTCTGGTAAGATGTAACTCCCGCCAGGTCTGCCGGCATTTCTGTGCAATTGCTGCACGCCCGAGCCCCAGAGCGGCCCGTCCCGGCAGCTGTTTATACAAATAACGGCACCCCCGGCCCGCACAGCCCGGGCAGGGCACGGCGGGGGATGGAGAAGGACGAAGGAGGATCCCATTATTGGTAGGATTTCAAAATGGAAGCCTGAAGTGCTCCAGGACACTTTCCCGTTCCTGTGACTTTGACAGAGAAGCGTATCCCGCCGGGACGCAGGCAGCCGGGCCCCGAGGGAAAAAATACGGGGAAAAAACAGGAA
>VWZW01003808.1:1396089-1429076 GCA_013397115.1 Edolisoma coerulescens | reverse complement strand
CGAGCCGCTGTGCGGGACTCGGGGGGCCGGGCCCGGAGGGAGCTGCGGTGGCCCGGCGGAACACGGGGACAGCCGGGGGCGTGGGCAGCGCTCACCTTGCGAAAACAACATTGCGGAGGTGCTTAAGGATAAAGACTGGACGTGGCACTCAGTGCTGTGGTCTGGTTAGCACGGTGGTGTTCGATCACAGGTCGGACTCGGTGATCTCAGAGGTCTTTTCAAACCGGATTGATTCAGTGATTCTGTGTGAGTGACCCCGAGACCCCCTGAGCCCCCGTTCCAGCTGAGCCGCGGTGCTGAGGTGTCTCTGAGGCACCGAATGTAACTACCTCGGCTGCGGCCATTGGGGGACAATTGTGTCCTGCCACACCTAATGTCACCTGCAGCCCCACCACGGTCAGGCCCGGCAGAGGACTACAACTCCCAGCGTACCCCTGGGCGGATGGACTACAATTCCCGGCGTGCTCCGCGGCGGGGTGCCTACCACTCGTCCGTGTGGCGAGAGCCCTGAGCCTTCGGCGCGGAGCCCTCAGCCCTGGCCGAGCGGGTCCCGCCGAGCGCGGGCTGCAGCCCGCCCCGCCACCCGCCGCCGCGGGCCCTCCCCAGGAGGTAGGAGCCGGTTCTTCGCTGCCCCTTCCCTCCCGGGCCGTGTCCCCGCCGAGGCGGCGGTACCGGCCCCTGACGCGGCGCCCTCTGCTTTGCCAGGGTGTCGGCCGGCGGCCGGCGGAGCGGCACGGCCGGATTCAGGGCGCTGGTGAGTCCTGCGCGGGGCTCCCCCGGGAGCCGCTCACACGTTCGCGGTGGCTCAGCCCGGCCCGGGGGGGAGTGCTTTTCCTTGAGGGTGAAGTTGCTGGTTCCCCGAGTTAGTGCCGGCACCGCAGTTTGCACTGTGTCGTGCTGGGAGTTTCTCCTAAAAGGCACATTGTGATTTTTAATTATTTATTTTCACTTCACACTGTAACTCTCCAAAGTGCCGTAGGATGTGATATGGAACAGGCTAACGTTATGTACACTGATCCATATTTTACTTGAGACCCCCCGCCCCCCCTTCCTGCCCTGGGGATATTTTTTTTTCTTTTCTCCTGTTTTATCCAGTGACAGACACACTCTTCCCATTAGTGCTCCAGCATTGTAACATCTTATCCGGAGCTGAGTTCCTGCTACGTGTTTTCTGTGCTCTACAGATCCCGTCTCCAAGGTCCTTCCAGCCTGATGGAGCCAGCGAAGAAGCCCTGCGCTGTGAAATTGAAGAGCTAAAACGGAAAGACCTTGCTCTAGACCAGGAAATTGCACAATTACTGTCTGAGTACGTCCTTGGCAAGCTCAGCGTTCACTGTGATGCCTCAATTATTTTGGTTTTTAAAACAAAATGTGATCCAGGAATTGGAGCTGAGAGCTGACCTTATGTGATGCCATTGTTGGCATGGTGCAATGTTGGTTACAGTGTTGTTGTAAGTGATGGGACTTGTTAAAGAGGGAATTCTTTCCGCTTTATGTGGTAAAGCAAAACAAGTTTTACTAAGAGCTTGCATAAGAAGATTTTAGCTTTAGCCTGGGTGTTCCTGAGGTAATTATGTGTTAACTGGGAACAGATAATTTTAGCCATTTGTTATTTGTTGTGAAGGACTGATATTTTCTAAGGTAAGTGTAGTGCATAGGATGGAAATGGTAGAACAACAAAGGCTGTTCCAGAACCCTTTTTGATTTATCCTGAAGGATAAACAAACCTTCTAGTGACAGGACAAGAGGAAATGGCCTCAGGCTGTGCCAGGGGAACTTCAGGTTGGACATCAGGAGGAATTTCTTCGCTGAAAGGGTGATTAAACATTGGAATCGGCTGGCCAGGGAGGTGATGGAGTCATGGTCCTTGGAGGTGTTCAGGAGATGACTGGACATGGCACTCGGTGCTCTGGTTTAGTTACTATGGTGGTGCTTGGCCAGAGGTTGGACTTGATGATCTTGGAGGTCTTTTCCATCCTAAATGATTCTACGACTCTTCATTTTTTTCCCTATATACAGATTAGAGATACATATCAGTGGAATTCACCACAGCCTATTCTTGTCTCTACATGATTCTGAGAACTTGGGTGAATTTGCTTTCTTGAGCTTATTTAGAGCTTTCATGTTTATGACTTGCAGCAACTGCACTTGCTGTGTTCAGTTTCTGCTTTTGAGGTGCCGGACTTGGGTATCTCCCACAGCAGCAGGAACCCCCAGTCTCTCTGTGTCATTTGTGAGCTTTCTGGTGTTATTTTACAGGGGCTACAGCCTGGAGGAACTGGACAAGCACATCTCTCTGCTCCATGAGTACAATGAAATCAAAGATGCTGGGCAGATGCTACTGGGCAAGCTAGGTAAGGAAGGGAAAGCTGTTAAAGACCTTTTTAGTCACTGTTTTCATACAGACACAGAAAGAAGCTGCTGCAACAGAGGCAAAGCTTGTGTTACAGATTCTTCACTTAAAAAAAAGTGTTTGGGCAAGCAGGAGGCACAGCTGGAAAACCTTGGCTTTCTTGGCTATGGGATGTGCTATGGGGTAACGAGGGGAGGAAAACACCACGTTTCTGACTCATCTGATCTTTGTTTAATGAAAGCAATGCTGTTTCTTTATTTCCTAGCTGTTATCCGAGGGGTCACTACAAAACAGCTCTATCCTGAATATGACCTGGAGCTCAGTGACTAGTCCTGAACCTGGAGACTGCTATGCTCTGCAAAAGTGATTGTCAATGGGCCATTACATGTTGGTGTCATCCTGGTTTAGAAGAGACAGAAGGTGGAAAAGGAACCTTTGGAAAAGGGATGTAGAATTTTAGATAATTTCATGTACTACCTGATCAACAAGATTTTGTTTTGTTTGGTTTGGTTTTTTTTTTTTTGAAAAGTTGTAGTTCAGGTTGATGTTGAGCCTCTTCCATGGAGCCTTTGATTCCCTGCAGTATCCAGGGGCTGTTTGGTTACTGAATGGATAGAGGAAGTGAGGACATACAAGTGTGTAATGTAATAGCTGCTTTGAGAGGAAAACCCTCAGAAGTAGGGAGGGAAGAAGGCTGAAATCATGGTGGTTTGGGGGTTTTATTTTGTTTTATCAACAAATCCAGAGAAGTCTGGGTGTTCTGCATTTTTGTACTTACCTGCTCTGGTATCTGGAGGTTTTGTATCATTTCTGTAGTAAATGGCAAAATGTAAAGTTGTGTTGAACTGTCCACTCTGAATAAAGCAGTCTTCACATCTGTCAGTAATTCACTTTAAGAGCCTATAAAACATTGCACGAACTTGGGAACAAATTCTAAAACTGTACTGAGACAACTATAACATCAGTTATTCAGATGTTTTCTCCAAGAATGTGCGGTTGCAGAATCACCTTTCTCTACTCTAAGTGCAGAGTCACGGTGGGAGTGAGTGCTGTCCTGGACAGGGGATAATGTTGGGAGCACGAGTGTTTCAATGTCAGTGTTAGGGCTGAGGGTGACTGCACAGACTAAATTTGGCTGCTTTGGGCAGTTGGAAGTGATGAAGTGCTCTGCTGACTGCAGATCTATTGTCCCTTTTTCACTCAGGCTTGATGTCCTTCTGCCCATTTCTACTTTCCAAGACCTTCTAGCCAGTAAGTTTCCCCTGTGGTCTCCAGTTAGGCCCATGCTGCAGTCTGCTTGTTACTTCCAAATTTGAATCAAATTAATCTGTCTTCATTGTGACTGGAAGCCAGAAACCAGTCACAAGGCTGCTGCTGAGAACAGATAATTGGTTTTGCACTCCTGGCTCTAGATGTGGCACAGAAACATCACCAATAAGTGTCTTCTTTTGCCTGGAAAGCTGTGGGAGTGGTCTCAAGCAGGGGGACAGAAAGAGCCTGTATATTCCATGATTCATCCAAGTAAGTCTCTGTTGATGTGCAGCTGTGCAGAATATTTGCTGTGGCCAGATCAGAGTGGACTCACAGGGGGATGTTCACAGGTATATCCTCCCCACCACATACTGCTCTGCCAAGTGTGGAACACTCATGTGTTTTGGAGTAGTTTTAAGGGGAGGAAAAAGTCACAAAGTGGCAAGAACCGGGAAATGCAGACTTTGTTACTGAAGTTGCTGTTTTGGCTGGTATTTCCTGTGTAGAAGGACTGGTTCAGCCTGGAGTGTTCAACCAAAATGTTCCTCTGTCAACACACACGCAACTGGAAATTGTTTTTGCAATGGGAAGTATGTACAGAAATTCTTCAGTTTGTGTGAGGTGCGAGCTGAGGGGATGAAGTACAGTCCATTACCAAAGTTACTGAAGGTTGTTCAAGGAGTGAGAAGTCCGTGTTTTCTTCCCCACTACGTAGGAGCACTGGGGTTAAAACTTGAAGCTGTAGCTGTGCAAGTGTCCTGCTGCGGCTGCAGGGATGGGTTTACACTTCAGGTAGCACAATATGTACTGTGAATTGGTCAGAATCATTGAAGAAATATTTTTACAGTCAAAAGGTGTCAAGTCCAAATGATTGAAAATCATTCAAGATCCCCTGATCCCAATCCTTTCTCTATGGAGGATGAGAACACCCACAGAACAACCCAAGGACAGGGCACAGTGTCCTTGGGGTGTCCCTGCTCCTGGCACAGTGGCTCTGCCACGTGGTGGCAGCTGCATTCCACGGCTGTTCTGCCTTCTCTGTGCAGCTCAGAGGAACCCAGAACAGAGAGATTCCAGGGACTAAGTTAAGGACTCCTGGGATGCTTCAGTACAGGACTGCACGCTGCCACTGAGGTACTTCATCAGGGCCCCTGTGACTGCCCCTCCCAGAGTTACTCTTGTACCTTTATGGCTGTCAACTGGAGGATGAAATATGCTGGCCTTTGTCCAAGTCCAGGAGAAGAACAGAACAAATCTTCTGCTTTCTATAAATAAATCTCCAAACTCGCTAAGTATGTAACTGGAAAACCATGGAGTGCAATTATGGTAATTCCAGATTTTTAACTTAAATTTAGAGAGTGTGTTTCTGATAAGTCAGACCCTGCTATAATAAGCTAACAGAGACCAAATGGTATCACAGAGCTCACAGTTTCACCAAAGGGCAGGACATGCTGTCTGCAAGGAGCTGCTGCAGAGTAGGATACCAGAGAACACTGAGCACACGTGGCTCCTCAGGAAAAAAAGGGTAAAATAAAGTAGCACATGCTGGGTTTTTTTATGGGTCAATGTACATGGATGAGTACTGAGCCAACAACCAACCTCTTCCCCGTTAGGTCATTTTCAGTTTTATTTTTTGTGTATCCTGTGCATTAGTCCCCATTATATGCCACTTTTCATCACTACAGAGTGCCTACTCTGGATAAAACCATTTCCTTGCATTGCTTTGGGTAAGCTGTGTTTTCTCCTGCACATCCCTCATTTAGCCCGATTTTGAGCTCTCATGTGTCTGAGAGCAGGGCTAATGGAAAGAAAATACTCTAAGAGAACACAGGGAAAATAAAATCCATACAGCAGATAAATTATGCTGCCAGTTGCAAGGAACAGATCTGTGCAGTCAAGGGGATACAACTTTCTAAGACACTACTTCCTGCTGCTAAACAATTCAGGAATGGGTTTTTATATCCCTTAGCAACCTAATGTTCTCAAAGTCAACAGGAATTTTGGCACAGCTACCTCCTGTTAATGAACTGTTTGTGATGCTTTAAAAAAAACATGATACAGCCTGTCACTGAAGAAAAAAAAGCTTCTGATAAAAGTCATCTCAAGGAAAGGGTGGAAGTGAACTACAATTAACCTCTTTCCTGCTGCTGTCCATCACGTTGCTGGCACATCACTGCCGTATTGTGCTGCAGGAATTGCTCATGGACGCTCCTGCAGAGCATGCACAGCTGTGTCCCCATCCAGCTGATGAAGAGGACTGTTCTCCCCGTGTCCCAGTGTTTTCTCCAGCTCTGTTTCCACTTTGAGCTGACAGTTCCGAATTGCCTCCTGGATGCTCTGCAGGTTCCACCGGGTTCTTGGGAGAGCGTCGTCCACCGTAAAAACCCCGTCACGTATCCTCCGCACTTGTGTGCACACAGCAGATGATTTCAGCTCCAGACCAATCTCGTGAACCATCTTCCGGAGGTACTGCTGAGTCTCATGCAAGCAATGGACTTCTAGGAGGACAGAGACATTCCCTTCAGGAGAAGCAAAGCTTTGACACAAGCTCTGACTTTGTAAATCCAGACATCACTTGCAGTTACGCTGAAAGAACTGGTTTGGCAGAAGATACTAAGATAGAGCATGGTATGATTTTCTGGAATACTGCAGGATGTTCTACAGCCTTCCAAAATGAATACTTTAGAAAACAAACCAATAGATCTAGAAGAGTAATGTAGAAATTTAGGTATTTAAAGGGGATTAAAAGGCACCTTTTTTAGTAAGACAATTTGTGAGGGAAAAGCAACTGGCTACAGGAAAACAAACCACTCTTTTAAAAAAACCCAAAACCCAGCACTGAAATGCATTACACTGAAACATTGAGCCAAGAAGAACTTCCCCCACAGGCATTCACAATGCAAATTTTCCAGCCTTGGGCTTAGATCTGAACTGGCAAGAAAAAAGCTATGAGCTGGCTGGATTTACCAGAGAAGTTATTATAAGTTGATAAGAAATTCCCACCAACTCATTTTGCATTCAATCATGAGTAAGAAAATGAAGTTTACCAACTTATTTGCCATAATACATACTCGAGAGTTTCCCCAGTACATTCTGTGCCAGTCCTACCTAGCTGGAATTCTGGGAGTGCAAACTGGAGGCATCGGACTGCTGTGATTATTGGGGGACATTTTCCCATGGGGCGAATCAACCCTTTGACAGCCAGCTCATATGCCTCTTGTGTTTTCATATCAATGTTAGAATACCTAGGAAAAAAAAAGAGTAGGAGAGACATTTAGAACTTCTCTCCAAAGAGATTCAAAATATGTCCATACCCAATAAAACAGAGATGCAATTTTTGTTCTTACAACTATCCACTGAGTTTTTGCATATATTTTAGTGGTGCATGTACTGTGAGTAGTGTAGCACAGGTTGGGAGGGAGGTACTTGGTCATGTCTACAAGTTATTTTTGTCAGCCCTAATATAGCAGATTGGTCCTAAACCAGCAGTTTGGAGATTCTGGAACACAAGAGGAACATTTAACTGCAACCTCTCACCAGAGCACAGAGCACTCAGAGTAACTCCTCTCTGCCCCTCGCTAGCACTCCAACCTTTACAGACTTCAATTATGGGAAACAAAATCCTCTCATTTGTTTTGAAGACCAGCATATGGCAGTGGGATCAGATCAGCTCACTTCCCCGGTGGATACACACATCAGCAGGGCCTTTTGATTTGTCCCTTGAATGACAGCGAGAATCCGCTCCAGCTTCTCCCTTGTGATATGATCTGCAAATATTAAGGCAGAAACAAAGTCTCAATTATCCATCCAGAAACTGGAAAGTCTGAAAAGTGCCACTGAGGTATTGCTGTTCCTCGGGCAGGCAGTCACATCAAAAGGGATGATGAGAGCTGAGAGAGGTGGCCTTCGCAAAGTCACTTCCCCTGGCTCTACATGGAGCAGCACAGAGCTGCACAGGGAAGAGTTATTTTGCTTAACTGATTTCAAAATGTTGATGCTCCAGTTTTCTTATCGTATGTTTTCATTCAATGAAATCTCCTAACTGCTATCTCCAAGTGTGATTCACAGGGAGATCTGGGTCCTGACCAACCCAGCAGCAACCACTGTGACCAGCATTCACGCTGTCTTTGTATATATTGTGGTTAGATTTAGAACAGGGGAACTACGACATCAGCAAGGACTAGAAGACATGCAAGATGTGGCTTTTGTCATTGTGCAATTCACCTGGTTAAATGCTTTGCAGTTAATCTGCTGTTTGGTGTTCTGTTTTAAAAAAAAACCAAAACACCACATCAAATCAGTTTCTTACCGAATGTTGTCTTCTCTACTAAATTCCCTGTGTCTGAGAAGTCATCAGTGGCTTTACCAAAGAGCCCACCAACAGTATAAACCTGGAAGAAGGACAAAGAGCGCAATTTATAAAAAAAATACTCCAAGCAATTGAGCAGCAGCATTGCACCATGCAGCTGCCAGAAGTGCAGGCTATAAGAGTTTTGCACAAAAAGACGGCAGCATCCTCTGTTCAAAAGGCCACAAGTGGATGCTCATGTGAAGGATGAAACTCTGGACCCTGAAAAGCTCTCAAAAGCATTGGTAGGTTTGAGACTTAAGAGCAGAATCAACGTCACAAGGCTGGTCTGGGGCACTGGGGCAGGATCAAGTGTGCGATGGCACTCTGGGGCTCTGTGGCCCGTTCAGAGCCAGCACCTACCTTGGTCAGGTGGCAGTTGTACAGGTCAGTGAGCAGCTTGTTCCCATGGCCGATGCCAAGCACTGAAACATAGAAAATGGGGAACCTGTTATTCAGCCTCACACAAAGTCACTGATGTGCATTTACACAGCACTGAACACTCACACCACTCTTGCCCCCTGGACAGGGCTGTATCTCCTTAGGAGTCATGTCTGAGCAGTGCAATTAGACCCCCAGATTACTGCCTAGCATGAAAACAGTAAGGCTGTAACCAGAACTCTTGGATTTCCCCAGAGCTTTCCACCTGGGTACTCAGGGCAAATGCTCAGCAGTGCCAGCCACAGCGAAGCCAATTCAGGTGGTGGAGCAGACATGGGGATTGGTGTCCCCCAGCAAAACCCAGTGTGCCTGGGTCTCTCCCATCTAGCTTTGCCAGCGGCTTACTGGGACATTTCTTGTGTTTTAGCACTTAAACTCCCAGCGGGGCTGTGAGATCCAGGGGCTGCTGCAGTGCAATGGCCGTGCATCCGCCCTTCTTCCCTGCACGGAAACCCATCACCTCGCAGACGGCAGGACACGGTGCTGCTCCGGGACGAGACCCACCGAAGACTCCCGAGGCCTTCACATCCAGCCGGTGACCTGCTCCGATCTTCAGCTTCCTGAACCGCGGGCCTCGCACTGCAACGGAGAGAGGGGTGGAGCCGGTCCGCAGCGCCTGCCCGGGGCTCCCACCGACCCCCGGCTCCCACCGGTCCCCGGTTTCCCCCGGCCCAGGCCCCGCTGTGCCCTTACCGAGAGGGTGGTCGGCCAGCACCGGCACCCTGGCGGCCACCAGCTCCACGGCCCCGCGGCCGCCCGGGGCCGGGGCTGGTAGGAAGCGGACTCGCTGCCGCGGGGCGCGTCCCGGCGCCGCGTTCAGCTCTGAAAGAGAAGCGGGTGCGGGGGGTTTAGGGGCGGCCGGCGAACCCCCGGGGGACGGGTCGGGTCTGGTTGGGCCGAGTCCCACCGGTAGCCCCTGGGGATGGGACCGGGCTTGGGGGTCCCGCNCCGCCCCGCGCCGGGCGCTTCCGGGGCAACGGCGGGGCCGGCGCCGGGGATGCGGCCGCTGCTGCGGGTGGCGCGGGCGGGGGTCCCGCTGCTGCGGGGGGGGCCTGCTTCCCCAGGCAAGTGCCTCCCGCCGCAGCCCCTGGCGCATCTGGGACAGCCGCTCACCCGGGCCTGTCCCTCACCCGGGCCTGTCCCTCACCCGGGCCTGTCCCTCACCCGGGCCGCTCCCTCACCCGCTGCTCCCCGCAGGCAGAGCCCGGCCGAGCCACAGCGAACTGGGGGGCCGGGATGGACGCGGCGGGGAGGAGGAGGAGGAGGAAGGGTGGCACCAGCTGTACCCCGGGCACATCCCCACCAGCCCGTTGCAGAAGGCGCTGCTGGCCGCCGGCTCCGCAGTCATGGCGCTCTGTGACCCCTACAGACACGGTAAGGCCGGCGAGGGGAGCGCCTGCCACCCGCGTCTGGCTAATCCCGCTCCCTGCCTCCCCGAAGCTTCACAGGAGAGTTTATTTCTCCCTTTGTTGTGTGACGCCTTTAGTTATGGGGCAAGCGCAGGGCTGAGAACTGACTCAGGGCAGGAGGCTGTGAAAGAGAGGGAGTGAGGAAACCCAAACACACCCCAGTGTGACCCCTTGTGATGCCACCCAGACCGGTCTATTTCTCCAGAGTCCCCCGGGCCTCATGCCTGCTTCTCCATCCCATTCCCAGGAAGGGTCATGTGGGTGACACCAGGGCAGAGTAGCCCTGAAGCTGAAGATCTGTGGTTTATGGGGTCCCCACTTTGCCACGGGCTTCCTGCCTGCTCCTGGTCAATTGCCCTGTTTCCTCACCTGCCAACCAAGGAGAGGGTGTTGTGAAAACAGCTCTTGGGTCACTCTCTGGTCTCTCTTTCAGACATGGTGGCAGTCCTTGGGGAGACCACAGGCTGCCTGGCCCTGACAAACCTGCGAGACAAGATGAAAAACCACCCTGAAGGTTACCACATCCTCCAGTGCGTCCCTCTCCATCCTTCCCACCCTTGCCGCGTGGTTTGTGGTGGGGAGGCAGACACGAGGCCAAGCAGGTTCCTTGGGCCCTGTAAAGGGAGAGCTTGGAAGCAGCACAAGTGTTTTGTTAGCTCTAACCCTCCAGGCTGTTTATTTCATTTTATTTTTAAAGTTCACAGGAGCCCTGTGACACATCTAAGGGCAGGCACTGCTGCCTGTCTGTTCTGCTTCGCTGGTGGAACTGGCAGATGCCAACACCACGAGATGCAGCAGCAGGTGCAGGGAAGAAATCCATGGATGTGGATGCTGAGCAGCGACGAGAACCCACTACATCCATGGATTTCTTCCCTGTGCCTGCTGCTGCATTTTCTTGCATTGGAGACTTTGTCTTTGCTGGTCTGCCTCCTCCTTAGACACTTCCATATTTTCTTTCCTGGCTCATGCTGAAATGAGGCCACTTCTCTTGTTTTCTTTTTTAAGACTCCATCACTTCTGCTTCCATGTCTGCAAGGACTTGTTGAGTGCAGCAAGGCTGAGGACCAGGAGGGATTTCTCTTATTAACCAAGCTCTCACTGTATATCTGCTTGCCTTCTCCCTGTTCCCTGTCATGTGTCACACCTGCTGCTTGTGTCACATAGGAGCTTGAGAAAAGCTGCCTTTTGCCCTATGTTTGTGCAGACCAGCCTCATTCTGGCTTGGGAAATTGACTTGGTAAAACATCCAGAGCACCGGGATGGGGCTGAAACCAGGCAGAACTCCCCAGGGAGAAGGCTGGGAAGGGGCATACCCACCTGCTCCTTGCCCTGTGGTATTGCAGGGATTTGCAGGGGTCTGAACTGGGCACACGAGTCTTTTTGTTTATATCCCCCAAGCTACTGAGGTCCCTTTGACAACAAATACACAAGGAAATATCTGCAGCCAGTGTGAAACTGGTGCCAGTCCTCCTTATCTCCCTGACACCTCCAGTCTAGGAGCTGAGCAGCTCCTGGATCCACTGCAGGGCTTTTATAATGGGAAGAGTTTATCCTGTGAATGGAAATAAAAGGGCTTTTGTTTACTTCCAAGGCTGTGAGGCAACCTGTAGAGGAGACCTTTCCCTGTGTGGCTGCCATGTGGCTAGTGATGAAAGCCTGAGCAGGAGTGAAATCAAACCTGTGTTTAGGAAAAATTCCTTCTCCTCTTTGGGGTTGTTCCTTTGAAGCTCTGGCTGCTTTACAGGGGCACTAAAGATCTCTGCTCTGCGGGGCTGGCTGTTGCTGGGGGCTGTGCCAGGCTGGCAGCCCACACAGCAGCAGCGTTTCGGTGCAGAGGACACCAGTGTTTTTCCCACTAGAGTTGTGACAGGGGCACAAGATAAAGGCCCTTTTATTGCCAAGGCTTCAGGTAGATCCTTTAAGCAATTTGTGTCCCAGCCTCAGTAACAGAAGTGCAGACAGTGCTGTCCCTGCAGTGAGCAGTCAGGATCTGCACAGGGAAAGCAGCAAGGAAGGGCAGAGGCAGGGACGGGGGTTTCCAAGGGCTCCTTTTCTCCAGGACCTGCTGCTGTGGGTTTCATTGGAGGTCTCACTGACCTGTGTTTTGCGTCCAGGGAACGGCCTCGCATCCGTCTCTCCACCCTGGACATGACCAGGCTGCAGGGGCTGCCGGATGGCTCGCTGGGCCGGGAGTATGTCCGGTTCTTGGAGGACAATGTGAGTGTGGGGTTTCATGGGCTGCAGATTTCTGTGGCTGATCCCTGTGCTGGGAGCACAGGTGAGATCGGAGCCACGGAGTTGAGTTGGACCGCTTTGGACTTGCAGAAGGTTTCTCCGGACACCCGGATGCCACCCAAGTTTGTTGATGATGAAGAGCTGGCATACGTGATCCAGCGGTACCGGGAAGTCCATGACCTGATGCACACCCTCCTGGGCATGCCAACCAACATGCTGGGTGAGCAGCAGTGGGCTCAGGGGGCTGTACTGCCAAACCCACCAATTGTGCTCGGCTACCTCTCCCAGAAATGGAGCAGGCTGGGCCAGCTGGACTCCTTGATCCTCAGCCTGGGTCAGTGTGTGGGGATTTTGCATCATCACTGTCCTACATCACTGGCTCTGTGGTGACCGAGAGGCCATGAGATGTCACCTTTTCCCTGCTGGGAGATGCTCTGCCCAAGCCCTGGGCACAGGCAGCCACTGGATGGGTGGTTTCTGCCTGGCAGGGAGGGTGGCATGGAGGAAGGGATGTTTTGCAAGCTCTTTGTGAAGGCAGAAGGGAATTCCCGCTTGCTCCTTATCTTCATATCTCTGTGTCCTTTGCCCTCATTTTGTGTCTGACTCAGTAGCAAGTCACAAGTGCAGCTTTGCTGGTACCTGTGGGAACCAGCATGACAGGTCTCCTGTGCAGGCGTTGCCTGGGCCCAGGCAGTTTTGTAAAAGGCCTGTCCTGTGCTGGGAGACCAGGAGAGCCACGAGGAGCACTGGGACTTGGCACCACATTGCCGAGGTCTGCAGGGAGTTGGACTGCCTGGGACATGTTCCCCACGCTCCCAGGGCTTGTGGGGTGCCATCCCTCTGGGGTGGGTGGTATGTGACAAGGCCCATCCTGGCACAGGATGAGGCCATGGCCAGACTTAGGAAGCATTCCCAAGTAGCCATCCTTGGGAAGGGCAGATGTGCAACCTGTGTTGGGGAACTACACAGCCCTGGCTGGCCCTTGATCCAGGTGCTCTGTCTGCTCACGGCCTCCCTGCTCCCTCCCAGGTGAGGTCGTGGTGAAGTGGTTCGAAGCCATCCAGACAGGGCTGCCCATGTGTGTCCTGGGAGCAGCGTTCGGCCCCGTCCGGCTCAGCACACGGTAGGTGCCCAGTCTCTGCCCTGGGTACACCCAGCCTGCGTGGTGCTTTCCCATGTCTGCTGGGGACAAAGAGGGGACACTGCTGGTTTGCAGCGGGGAGTCAGTGACAGATCCCTCCCTGAGTCAACTGCTGTCCCCACATCCCAAGGAAACGGTGACAGCTTTGCCTTGTCACTGAAACAGAACCTGATGCTTAATCTGCATTCAACAGCAGCTCCCCTGTGCCAGGCAGGAGCAATTTCCAAGCCTTGGATGGGCATGTGTTGAGGGCCAGCAGGACCCTCACTACACTGGCAGCTGTTCCCTGCCCCAGCACATCTGTTTCGGTGGCCCAGCAGTTGCAGAATCTGAGTTCTGGCCTTGGGTTGGTGCTGACTGTAGCCTTCCTGGCACACCATCCTCTTCTGTGCCTCAGTTCCCCCTGTGAGTTAAGCAGAGGGGATGCTAGAAAGTTAGAGGGATACATGGGACACATGGGCTTGGCATCAGCATACAATGGGGACTTGGAGAAGGAAATTAACAAAATGTGGATATCAAAACTGCCACCACCTGTATCATTTGTTCCAGAAAGTTGCAGGTCCTGGCCACCGAGCTGGTTCCCTGGGCGATTCGGAGTGGGCTCAATGCCAGCTGTGTCCTGAACGTCTACTACGAGCAGCGCTGGGAGCAGCCAGTGGAGTCCCTTCGGGAGGAGCTCGGCATCTTCCCTCCCCCAGCCGTTCGAGTGTGAGAGCTCACATCGGGAAAGGCCCAGGGGATCTCTGCTGGCAGCCAGCAGCCAGCCCCTGCTGCACTCCGTATCCTCCTGCCCTGCCCGGGAGCACAGCGAGGCTGTAGCTCTGCCACCACAGACCAACTGGCACCTTCCTGTGCTGTGACAAAACTCGACCTTTTTTGCTGTTTGTGATTTTGGTTACAGGATGTCAAGGTCTGATGTGCCTTTGCCAGCTGGGTCTGGCTGCTCAGGTCTCCCAGCAGCAGCATTCCGGTACTGAAGCTCCCAAATGCTGGGGTGGGGAGGGAGCACACTGCAGCAAACTGATGCCTTGGCCTTCTGCAGCTCTGGGGCTGTGCAGGTAAATCCTTCCTCCCACCCTTCCTGGGAAGATTGAGGCTTCAGATCTTGGGGCTGCCCTGGACTGGAGCTAAACCAGTGATTTCCAGAGGAGCGCAGGGGCAGGTTTGGTGTGTGCAAAGGTGAAATCCCATTTTGTACTGGTGCCTAACTAGTCTCCTGTTGGGTCATATTGGATAAGCCTCACTCATGCCTCAGAGAGAGACCAGGCAGTGTGTGATTGTGTGTCCAGGGGGCAGGCAGGGAAATACCTTTGGGTATTTTCCCTCCTGGATTGGCTGTTTTGAGAGCCAGTCCCAGTCTGCCATGTCTCCCTGTAGTCCCTCCCCATTAAAAATGGTGAAATCCACATGGTTGTGATGGATGATTCAGTAGGAATCATCTCTTCCTTGGGCAACAAAATGACACAGTTGGGATTATGGAGTTGAATCCAGTGAGTGCAGGAACAGTGGCTGCTGGTGCTGTGTCTGGCAGCTGATTGCTGTCTGGGTTAATTAAACTCTGCTCCAGACTGCTGCCAGCAGCTAGGGAGCACAGTTGCTGGATGTGATGGCAAAGAGCCATGAGGCCAGGGGCTCTTTGTTCATGTGTGTTTGCTGTTGGAATTCCTTCTTGTTTAATAAAATCCACACTGGAGCTTGTAGTTCATTACCCTGTCCTTTTGCCCCATCTGCCCTCCTGAGCTGGAGATCTGATGTGAAACCTCACCCCTTTTTGGCTCCAGCAGGTTTCCTTCCTGCCCCCCAGACTCCCTTTTTCCAACTTCTCCCTGCATCAGCCACCCCACGAGCCAGACTTTGGGTTTTTCTCCAAAGCCTCCCTTGGCCCCCAGAGTTATTTCAAACAGATACTAAAAGACAGCATATAAATACATCCTTCAGCTGCCAGTAAAACACACAGTGTGGGGGGTGTCCTAGTGCAGTGGTCGAGATGAAAGACACATTTGCCTCTAATATGACCCAGAAACGTCAGAGCCTTGGGGTGGATAAACCAAAGGGCAGCAAAGATTTGCTTCCAGGAGCTGTGAGCAGCAGTCAAGGAAACGTTGCAAATTATGTTCATGAGAGAGGGTTTTGCTGCATTTTGTGTTATGTAGTGAGTCTGTGAAGCGCCCGGGCTGTCGGTGGTGCCGCCTTCGTGCAGCCACGTGTGGCTCAGTGGGCTGGTGCCAGCGCTACAGAAATGGCACTTGATGTAATTTTAAACGGCATCTGCTCAGCCGGATCAAGTAACAGTCTCTGTGGCTCCTGTTCGTGCAGCCATCGCTTGAGGAGCCTGCTGAAAGAAGGCGGCAGAGGGAGCAGAGGGTGATTTGGGGAGGGCAGACACCAGCCACGTGAAAATGCTTTTTTTGGAGAGGATATATTCGCTGTGGGCAAGCGGCAGCTCCACCATGCCCGTGCTGGGACGCGGTAACAGTAACTCAGGAACTCCTGAAATGCTGGGACGGATGCCTGGTTACTCGCTCCCCGGCAGGGCTGGGTTTTTCCCCGGTGCGCGGCCGCCCCTGACCCGGCTCCCAAAACGGGTCTCCCCCGCCCGCGCTCGCCCGAAGAAGGGCGGACCCTGCGCGGCAGCAGCGCCCGGGGGCGGCCACGGGTCCCCCCCGGCCCGATGCAGCCGCGGAGCTCCGAGAGCGATCGCCGCGCCCCGGCGGCAAAATGCGACTCTGGTGGGACTCGAACCCACAACCTTTGAATGACTTCCGTCACACGCTAGAAGTCCAATGCGCTATCCATTGCGCCACAGAGCCCTCGCTCTGCGGCGCCGCCCTCACCGCATCTTCGCCACGCTCCGGCCGCCCCGCCCGTGCCACCCTTCCTCGGCACCGCGTCCGTCACCGCGGGGCCGGGCCGGTGCACCGGGCGGGACTACAGCTCCCGGCGGCCCGCGCTGCCCGCCCCTCCCCGCCCCTGCCGCAGAGTCGGGCGGGCCCCGCTCCCGGTGCAGGTGGCCGGGCCGCAGCAAACGCCCCGGAGTCCGGTAAGAGCGTGGCACCGTCCTCCCCTTCCCGGTCCTTCAGCTCCTGGCGCCGCGGCGGCGGCCGCGCTCCCTCCCCGCGGGCGGCCCCGCGGGCTCCCCATCAGGCGCCGCGGCCCTGCGGACGGCACCAGGGTCCCTCCGCCCCTCCGGTCTCCGCATGAGGTAGCGGGGCTCCTCGTGGGGCACCGCGGCAGGCGCCGGGATCCCTCAGTCCCCGGTCTCCCCACGAGAGCGCCGCGGGCCCTCGCCCCGCCGAGAGCGGCTGTGCCCTGGCGGTCGCGGGGCCTGGCCGGGGCTGGGTGGCGGGGCCCGGCTGCATCCCTGTGCGGGGCCCTGCCGGCCTTTCTGCCTCGTGTGATGGGGTTGGGGCAACGCTTCTCGACCTCCCTGCTGGGGACCCCAGGAGGGTGAGACGGGGGTCTCTGCCCAGGGCATGTGGGGGACAAGTGCCTCCCAGGTGCCATTAGCGCTGGGGCTTCTCGCAGCCCGGCCATCTGCCCGTTGTCCCCCCTGTGACCCGCTCCCAGGCCCTCCTCGGGCTCGGTGCTCCCGGAGTGGATCCCCGCGCTTTGCCTCGGTGCCTTCTGGCCGTGAGCTACAGGCAGGGCTTCGTTTTCTCTGTGCTGATGCAGCTGGACAAGACCTGAATCTGTAACGCTGGGCTGGAGGTCTCTGGCAGCGACACACCGGGTATCTCTCGGGAATCTCGAGACTCTCTCCCCGGTTATCTCCACAGGAGGCACCGGGATGCCGGAGTGAGGTGGAGATATGAGCAGAGGACAACAGGGGCTTGCCTGAGCCTGCCTTGCCTTCAAGCGGGAGATTAAGCACTTTGCTGCCCACACAGAGTGGGGCTCCCCTGCTGCTGCCTCTCCACATCTGGCTGGCGTGAGCCTGTAACAAAGGGCCCAGGTCCTGGCTGAAGCACAGCAGTTTGATGGTGATCTAAAAGTTGCCCTGTTTAAGTGCAGAAAGAGGCTCCCAGGCAAAACCACAGTGAGTCCTGCCCTGCTAAAAGGCAGAGGCACTGTGTTGTGGGACATCATGTCTGGGAGGTAGGTGTTTGCTGGAGAGTGTTCAGAGGTCACTGGCACAAGGGGGAATCTCAGGGTAAGGGCTGTGGGTAGGAAAATGTCTCCATGTGTCCACCTGGGAGTGGTGTCTTGTGCTGTGATGCATCCCAGCCTTCTGCTGGTGGCACGACTCAGAGGTGGGACAGCCAGCGAGATATGCCAGGGCACAGTGATCCCAACCTGCCAGCATCTGGTATCAAATCCACAGAAGCTTCTTGGATCTGGGGGGACTGCACAGAGCAGAGGGAAAGCCACAAGTGTGGCTCCCCGCCCTGCCAACTGTAGAAGAGCCCATGCGGGGCTTCCATGTTCAGAGCAGTGAATCAATCTTCAAGAGGGAAATGATGCAAATGTTTCCTTCCTCTTTGGCCCGTGTCCATGCCAGGAAGGGCCAGTTTTATCTCGGAGCTGTGAGGGTCACATCGCTCTCATTTTCCTTCTCCCAGTGCTGTTGCCTGAAAAGAGCCATTGCTAGATCATGGTCTCTGAGTCTCAAAGCCACTTCTGGGGTGTGTCTGGAATGGGGACAGAGATGCTGTTTTGCAGGGACAAGTACCAGAGACTGAGTCACTGTCCCCAGGGAACGGGGCAGGGGTCTGGGCACTCCTTGGCAGCAGCAACAGCCCTCGTTCTGCCCACTCCAGACTGGCCTCATCTCTGACCTGCCCTGGCAGTGTCTCCAGCCTAGCCAGGCCAGGAAATTTCCTGCCAGCACGAGGGTTTGCAAACACAAGCAGAGCTCAAAGAACTGGGTTTCCTGTCCCTGATCCTGTCTGAGCTGTGTTGCAGAGCACGTGAAGCTGTGCTCTTCCAACAGCTGTGCTGGCTGTGCTGGAGCCAGGTGTGCAGGAGAGCTCGTGCTCGGAGCCTGGGAGACTCTGGATTTTGAGGACAGAGGGATCTCTGGAGTAGAGTGGAGCCTTCCAATCATGTACAAGGCCTCCTGCCATGACTTTGCTCACACATCCATGGAAGTGACTTTATCCTGCATCTCATGTTGCTGGGGCATGGCTGGACCCCTGGCTGGTATGCAGGATGTGGCTCCCCAGGTGGGAATGGCCAGGCTCTCAGCTTGCACCAAGCAATGCTGTGCTGATGGCTCAATTGGAGGCCATCTCCAAGGTCAGATAAAGTTACATCTGTGGGAGCTCTGGGCTGCTGGGTTACATCCTCACTGCCAGGAGGACTGATGACTCAGGGACCTCATCCAGGAAACTGGGGGCTGCTCGGGCATCCCACGCCCATGGGGTTGTTATCACCAGGTCCAGTGTGCGTGGGTTGATGACCATGGTTTCTCTCTCTGCGCAGGCCACGATGCTGCGTTTGGCTGCTTTTGCAGCCGTGCTGCTGTTCTTCAGGGTCACTCTGGAACTGTCCTGGGCCCAGGCCATCCCTGCTCTCTTCATCTTCTACCTGGGATCCAGTGGATGGGACTTCTTCCTCATATTCCTCAAGACAATACCAAGGGATGTCACGTAAGTGTCTTGGCTGGGATGGCCCAACCATCCAATCCTAGCCCTCTGCTCTGCCCTGGTATATGTGTATGCATGAGCACAGCCCCCGGCTCCTTGCACAGCCTGGGTTTCTGCTGGCACCTGGCCTGGCTGGAAGGAGATCTCCCTCTGCCATGTCCGGGTGACTCCAAGCTCTCGGGCAAAGTTTTCCCAAGAAGGATAGGTTTCAGCTGAGCTCAAAGTCTATTGACTGTCCTTGTACTTCACCCTGTCCCTAAAGCTGCTGGCGTGGCACCAGGCCCCTGTGCAGGGTTCATTCTGAGTTGGTATCAGGCTGTGCCAGCTCTTGGCAAGGGTTTTTGGGGGAGGGAGTGGTGGTACCTCTTGGAGAGCATCTGAGGCTCAAAAATGCCCCTTTGATTGGGGATATCCCTGTCTGCAGACTTCCAAAACACATCTCTTCCTGGTCTCCATCAGTGCCTGGCTATGCGCATCTTTGCAGATGTGTTCTGCCTATGTGCACACTGCTCAGGGAAGCACACAGGGCTGCTGCTGACCTAGAGTGGGGTCTGGTGTAAGTGCTGGGCTGTTGCAGCTCCTCGGAAGGTCCTTGTGCTGTGCTGGCTTTGCTGGAGGAAGTGGTTTTGCAGGGGTCACTGAGCAGCTGCCCTCTTGCTCCCCTTCCTTTGGCAGCACGGGGCTGGTCCTGTTGCGGGTGAAGTGGCAGGTATGGAGGCATGTGAGGGAGAAGAATACAATCGCCAAGATCTTCCAGAAGACCGCGAGGAAGTATCCAGAGAAGACAGCACTGATCTTCCAGGGCACAGGCGAGAGCTGGACCTTCCGTCAACTGGACGAGTACTCCAACCAGGTGGCCAATTTCTTCTACGGCCAAGGCTTCCGTTCGGGTGACGTGGTGGCGCTTTTCATGGAGTCCCGCAATCAGTACGTGGGGCTGTGGCTCGGCCTGGCCAAGATCGGGGTGGAGACGGCCCTTGTGAATTCCCACCTGCGCATGGAGGCCTTGCTGCACTGCATCACCATCTCCAACTCCAAAGCTGTGGTTTTTGGGGTGGAAATGATGGAAGGTGAGGGGCTGGCAGATGTTTTGGGAGTGCTTTGGACTGGAGGAAACCCACAACCTTGTCAATGGGTTCAGTGTTCCTTTCCTGCCCACCACAGAACAAAGATCTGGAAGACAGTGGACAGTTGCATCATCCAGGAATTAGATTTGGGGTTGGGTTTTTTGTTGTTGGTTCCTTTGGACACTGGGCAGGATCTGGAGTGCAGTGCTGTCTGCCTCCCAAGCAGGTCAGCCTGGGTGTGAGGATCCTTCCTTGTCCCTCTTGGGTCCATTCCCAGTATGGAGCACTGGGTTGGGCTGGGCCTGCCCCACTGCACGGGAGGAACCTCCCCTTGCTCTCCATGGCTGTTGCCACATCCCTGCAGCACCCTGGCTCCAGTTCCTTGTGTGTTTCAGCCCACACTTCTGAGGTTGATGGTGTCAACAGACTTCTTGGCACCAAAGAGGTTTTGGATGGGGAAAGATGGAAAACAGGATCTTCTGGTCCCTGAAGAGGTCTGGGCTGTGGCCCCAGCACCTGTTAATCATGGGAACAACATCTGCCTGGGATGGCTGTGAGCCCTTTGGGGACTCTGCCAAGCACAGTGGGGGTACTGTTACCTAGGGCAGGGTGTCCCTCAGACTGTCTGGGAGAGCAAGGGGTCTCTGTGCTGTAGCCACCCTGCTGCCTTTCTCCAGCTCCCCTCTTTACTTTCTCAGCAATGCAGGAAGTGCAGCCCTCCCTGGATAAATCCATCCATCTCTTCTGGTCCGGGGAAGGAAATCCTGAATCCGTGCTTCCTGGTGCAAAACACCTGGACCCCCTCCTGCAGATGGCCCAGCGACACCAGCCAGCCCCCCCTGATAAGGGCTTTCTTGGTATGTGGTCAGTTCTCGGGGACAGACACGTGGTGGTGATTTTGAGGATCAGCCGGTTACAACTCTGGCAAGACTGCTGGGGATGCCGATGGCAAGGGGTGTTTGGGATGGGTCTGTTGATTGGGAATGTGACCCTGTCTCCTCATTGCTCCCCAGATAAACTCTTCTACATCTACACCTCTGGCACGACGGGGCTGCCCAAGGCTGCCATTGTGGTGAACTGCCGGTAAGGCTGTAGACGGGGCCTCAGGGAGGATGGGGCTGAGCTCTGCCCTGTCCTAGCACAGCACCCCGACTCTGCTCCTGATGTGCCTTTTCACCCTCCCTTCAGGTACTTCCGCATGTCCAGCTTAGTTTTTTATGGTTTTCGGATGAGGTCCGACGATGTGATGTATGACTGCCTCCCGCTCTACCACGCTGCAGGTAATGTGTGCCATACAAAGCCTGGCATCCTGGGACTGACTCTTCCCTCAGCCAAGCCCAGGGCTTGGGCTGGAGGCTGGTGTAGCTGTGATCTCCATGTCGAGGAGGACGTGACTGCTGCTTGCAGTGTGTGTGACTGAGGCTTTTTCGGCTTTTTCCCTGAAAGCCAAGAATCGATCTCTCTGACCTTTGGAGTGGGGAGTGTGTGGGGAGGGTGTTATCCTTCCCTGGTTTTGGAATACCTGTTCCTTACTGCTGCTCCATGTGGAAAGTAAGAGGGGAAAGTCTAGGAGAAGGGGAAGCAGTGCCTGTCTGCCTGGCTGAGACATGCTGGGATGTTTAGGTGCAAAGTGCTGCCCTACATGTTACCACCACATCTCCTCTCTTGTGCCCATGGTCCTGGGAGCTTTGGCTGGGTAAACCCCCACTGCTGTGAGCCAGCCATGGCCTCTGCCTTGCCCTGCCAGTTCTTTCCCCAGGTGGACTAGGCTGGAGGTGTTTGGGGACTGAGGGCTTTCCTGGCTGCCTCTCTGCAGGGAACATCGTGGGGATTGGGCAGTGCCTGCTGCAGGGCATGACAATTGTCATCCGCAAGAAGTTCTCGGCCTCACACTTTTGGGAGGACTGTGTGAAATACAACTGCACGGTGAGGCCATGAGGCAAGGGGCCATCTGGGAGCGGGGAGTGAAACCTGGGGGTCTGTGTCATGCTGGGGAGAGCCCAACTGCTGGTAGTGGGGATGCCTGGACCAGTTCTGTCTGTCCAAGCCACCTTTCAAGGTGGTGGGACTGTGTCCTTCCCACCTGGGCTGGTAACTCTGTGTGTCCTCCTTCTGTTCCAGCATTAGCCAGGAGATAGGATGGGTTTCAGAGCCTGGAGAGGTGGGTTAACCAGGGAAGGACAGGCTGAATGAGTTATAATTTTTACTGCGCCTCTTTAGCAAACTTTGGGTGTGTTGTGCCGTTCCTTTCTGCCCTGAAGAAACCTCAGACAACCCAGGGCCTGGCAGAGAGGTCCTAGTGAGTCTTTCCTCTCCATTGCTCCCAGATTGTGCAGTACATCGGGGAGATATGCCGCTACCTGCTGAACCAGCCATACCAGGATGCGGAGCGGCGGCACCGGGTGCGCATGGCCGTGGGCAATGGGCTGCGGGCCTCCATCTGGAGGGAGTTCATGGCCCGCTTTGGCATCACCCAGGTGGCCGAGTTCTATGGGGCCACCGAGTGCAACTGCAGCCTGGGAAACTTTGACGGCAACGTAAGGCCCCACAATCCTCCCTTGTACCAAAGGGTGACAGCTGGCCTGGGCAGGGTTGGAAACCCAGATGGGCTGTTTGCTCCTTGGCGTGGGTTGCCATCCACCCAGAGGGGTTTTGGCTGTTACGTGGTGCCACCTCTGTGGTGTCCTGGGAGTGTGTGAACAGTGGGTTCAGGGGGGACAAATGTCCTTGCTATCCACAGCTCTGAGCTCTTTCTGTTCTAGGTTGGGTCATGTGGCTTCAACAGCAGGATCCTACCAGGTGTGTACCCCATTGGCTTGGTGAAGGTGGATGAAGACACTATGGAGCTGATCCGGGGACCAGATGGTGTCTGTATCAGCTGCAAACCAGGTGAGGACAACTGCAGGGATAAAATCTCTTCAGCCCCGTGTGAGTGTTTCACGATACCTCAGGATAATTTCCCTAGATTTGTCTCTGCTCAGTTAAACCACACCAACCCCATTAGACACCCTTTTTGCTTGGGGGGGTGGGGGTTGGTGGTGTTTCCCCCCTTCATCCCCTCTTCTCACTGCAGGGGAGCCGGGGCAGCTGGTGGGTCGCATTGTCAAGAGCAATCCCCTGCAGCACTTCGATGGCTACCTGAATCAGTCGGCCACCAACAAGAAAATTGCCAGGGACGTGTTTACAAAAGGGGACGCTGCCTATCTCACAGGTGAGGCCAGCAGGACCACTCTGTCCACTGGGAGTGGAGGAGAAGGGCACCTGTGTGGGAGAGGGGACTGTCCCAGGGCAGCAGCACTGCCCTGAGACGCTCCAGGGTTGCTCCTAGCCACTCTGACACCTCATTTTTTTGCCTATTCCTTGCTTTCCTATAGGGGATGTCCTGGTGATGGACAAATATGGCTACATGTACTTCCGAGACCGCACCGGGGACACATTCCGATGGAAAGGGGAGAACGTCTCCACCACTGAGGTGGAGGGAATGCTGAGCCGCATCCTCAACCTGACAGATGTGGTGGTTTATGGTGTGGAGGTCCCAGGTAGCTGAGAGGGAAGTGGACAACTGGGCAGGCAGGCAGACCTCCTCCAACACTTGAATGTGAACATGTCCTGCATGTCCAGATTGATGTGTCCTTTCACAAGAGGGTGGACTTAGGCTCCCTGTGGGTGAGCTGGGAAGAGGCCACAAGGGATGTGGCTAGCAGGAACCAGAGGGTTTCCTTACTCTCTCAAGCTTTGGTCTGATTCTGGCTGGTTTGTAAGGACCCTGTGTCCTCTCTGGCCATGACTGTCACCGCAGGGTGTCACTGGTAGCCCTTGCCACAGGGTGATGACACAGCGGTGACACAGCTAGACGTGCCAGTGCTTCAGTACAAAGCAGGGTCTTTGTGGTGCAGGGCAGAGGGGAGATGATGCTACAGGGACAGTGTGTCTGAGTGCTCTTCCTTCTCTGCTTCTTAGGGATTGAAGGGAGGGCAGGCATGGCAGCCATTGCTGACCCGGAGAACTCCTGTGACCTAGAAGACTTCTCCCGCAAGCTGAAAAAGGCCCTGCCACTGTATGCACGTCCTGTATTCCTGCGGTTCCTGCATGAAGTCTCCAAGACAAGTGAGCCATGGCCTGCACACTCACACTGGACGTGGAGCTGGGGGAGCCTGGGAGGGGGAAACCTGGTTATAAAGATCAGTCTGTAGGGTAGGGATGGAACCTCTCTGCCCTACAGAGCCCGTGGCCAGTTCCTCAGGTAGTTTTGAGGCATGGAGATGCAAGGCTGGGTCTGGGGCAACACAGGTATGGTGGGGATGGAATTGTGTGTGGCCAGTGAGCCCTTACTCCTTCTTCTCTCCCCATTCCAGGCACTTACAAGTTCCAGAAGATGGAGCTGCGGAAGCAGGGCTTTGACCCCGCGCTGGTGAAGGACAGGTTGTATTTTCTGGACTCCAGGCAAGGCTGTTACCTGCCGCTGGACCAGGCAGCATTTGGCAGGATCCAGTCGGGAGACCAGAAGCTGTAACTGGTGTGGCTCAAGCAAGGCACCTCCCAAATCCTGCTGGGGAGAGGGAGCAAGGCAGGCACTGGGGAAGGAAAGGTTCACAGAGTGATATAAAAAGCCCGCTAGAGATTTTATTTGACAAGTTAAGGGTTTGGGGGGAACACAGAGGGGACTGAGGGGAGGGGGATGGTCACGTACCAAAGCATTGACTCATTATGGCTTTATTTTCTACTTGGTACAGTGGTGGTGGTCCCATGCCATGGGAGGGGCAGGGCCCTGGCCAGTTGAGGAGGGGTGGGGTGCCCCTGCCATTCCACTTTGCTTTTCCTGTTTTTCCCTACCTTTTCCTGCCTGCAGCAACCATTCCTTGTGAAGGCCATGAAGGGATCAGTGCTGGGCTCTTCCCCACTCCTCTACCAAGCAGCCAGCTCCTCCTTGGCACAGGGACCCCACTGGCAGAGGGAAGCTGGGTGCCAGGCGCAACCCCTTCCCTCTGCGTGGCCCTGCTGGTGCTGTGTGTCTGCCGTGAATCAGGGGAGCAGGGTAGTGTTGGGCTCAGGAGGGCGACAGGGGTGTGTTTCTGCCATGCCTTTCTCTCTCCTGAGGGTGGCATTTCTATTTTTCACAATCACACGCACATTATATTATATTATATTTTATATATGTGTGTATATATATATATATGTGTATATATATATATATATAAAAAATACACACTGACTTTTTTTTTTCAATCGTAATTTATTGTCTGTACTTTTGAATGTGTCCTGGGTTTGTCCAGTAGGTGGAGGGATAGCCCAGACCTGTCCTCTCTTGGAGAATCTTTTTCTCTTGCAGGGAGGTGGGATGCTCATCTGGGACTGATTCTCCTCTTTCAGCGTGGATGCAACTGTATATGTCCTTGTGGCCTTGCTCCATGGTGGAGGACATGAGCAAATCCCGCTATCTTGTGGACACTTCTCTGGGTCTTTTATTTCCATCTTTCGTGGATGCAGCATTGTTTTGTGGACCTTCTTCCTTGCAGAAAGCAAGTGGGAGAGTGGCAAGAAGGGCCAAGTTTGCCTTTGCTTAGATGTACTCAGCTTAGATGTATTCATCTAAGCAAAGGCTTAGATGTACTCAGGAGGCAACTTGCCTGGAGAGAGAATGTCCTCTGGAGGGTGGCCTCTGTGAGAGCCTGACTTCATGTGCTCTGCATCCCTTCCCGAAAGAGCCCTCCCTGTCTCCAGCGCCAGAGCAGGACCCTGAACTGAAATGTCCATGTGAAACACCTGACTTGTGCTATGTGAATTCCCCATGATGTGTCTGATGTGAAACAGCCTCAGCAGCGATTCCAGTCCTCAGAAAACATGCAGAAATATCTCTTCCAGAGAAAACTCTGGGTTGGGGTTTCTTTTTCTTTTTTTGTTTTCTTTTTTTTCCTTTTTTAATAATTTGTTTTTATGCTTTTAGCAGGGTTACTCCTTAAAACGACATCTGTCTTTTGTGAGGGCAGGGTGTGTCTGCTCTTCTAGCTGTGCTTCCACACCAACGTACCTGCCTGCCCCAGTCTGTCCCGGTCTCACAATTAAACACGAGTATGGGTCTGTGCTGGAGTTTCCTACCTTTTCCTTGTACAGTCCTGCTCTGTGAGGGAAGGTGGGGGGACTGTGCTGGTTTGGGAACTGCCACTCCAGAGCATCACCTCCCTGTGTGCATTTTGGCTCATCTTAGAGCAGGGGGACCAAGCCCCTTGCTGCTGGGTTTAATGACTGTGTGAACCCAACATGTTGATCAGACCCTCCCCAGTTCCTTCCACTAACTACCCACACCCCATTTTTCCTTGTCCTGTCCTCAGCATTGCCATCCCAATTTGTTCTGGCCCTGTTTTCTCCGTTTACCCTAGGACATGTGGCTCCTCCACCCCTCTCCGGTTCTCTCTTTCCTCTTCCTACTGCTTCTCTCTGTGTTTGTCCATGCTGAACTTCCAGCTCATTTCTGCCCTTGCAGACAAGTTTTTTTGGTAGCCATAACACTTCCCTTGCTGCCAGAACCATCTTTTAGACCTTCTGCATCCAACCTTGTTGACAGGAGAACCTGGTTCCTTCTTGCTATGGGGGTGCCAGGGACAAATGTCTTCCATGAGCCTGAGTGAAATGTGTTGCCTGGTGAAACAAACCATAAGAAAATGATTGGAAATTTGCATCCATTACATACCAACTTCACCTTTGGACATGTTCAAATGGGTGTCTTCTCCAGCATCTCTAAGCTAAAAGCTTTAATTTTAGTTTTTCAGTCCCCTGGACACTCACGAGCCTCTGTCCCAAAGCAGCTGGTGGGAAAGAGACGTCACCCCCACAGCCCTGCAGCATCCGGGGGGCTCAGCCCCCAAACAGCGTGGCTTTGCCTGGGGGCATCATATTTAGGGTCCCGGGAGCTGGTGCAGGGAGTGCAGCAGTGGTGCCCCTTCAGGTGCTCCGCTCCCACTCCTGGGCCCTGTTCCGCTTGCAGCCACCAGCGGAGGGCAGGCTGGGCTCGGCAAACGCCTCCCCTCCAGGGGACACGCTGTAGGGGCTCCCGGGGCTTTTACAGCCCTCGTGTGGCGTTCAGAGCCCTGCAAGTGTGGGATGTTGGACCAGGGGGGTTACCCACACAGGGAGCCGCTCAGACCCTGCCTGAGGTGGAGAGGAAGTTTCAGATACAGATAATGGTGCTGGGTGTGAGGCCGGCGGCAAACCCAGGCACCGGCGTCCACTGTGCTCGGGCTCCTGGCTGGAGACTGCCTGAGAGAGACTTGGGCAGCAGCGAGGTCGCCAAGCTGCCCCAGGCAGGTGATGGGCAGCGACCTGAACCACTGGGCCTCATCCAGCCCTGCTCAAGGCAATGAGGAAAAGCTTGGCCTCCCTGAAGTCAGACCTGGGAGTGGTCATCTGGAGAGGCTGGTTTGGAGTAGTAGAGGAGGATACAGGAGGACTGTACTCCCTCCCTGGAGGAGATGGCCGTGCTGAAGAAAGAGGGGTTGCAGGGCAAAGCTCAGCACTGTGTTTCTGTCTGTCTGAGAGCAGGGTAGGTTAAAAAGGCCTACCAAGGAAATTACGCATTCAGGGCACTGCCTGTTAAACGCAGATGTGAATAGCTTTGGAAGCTTATGGAAGTATGGCTGTTACTTGTTTGCGAGTGAGCCTGTACAAATGAAGACTGGCTTGCATTATTGGATTTTGGAGATGGATGGGAATTACAGGCCTGTGGGAGGAGCAGGATGTAGCCCTTGCTGGTGCCGGGACAAGTCAGGAGCTGGGCCCTGGCTGCAGCATAGCCAAGAGCTCACCCCAAGCCCTGTATTCCTGGCCAGCTGTGAGGAGGGGGAGCTGCAGGGTGCAGGCAAGAGGAGCAGGATGAGGCCCCCCCAAGGTGAGAGCTCCTGCTCTGGGGAGATGAGAGGTGCTAAGTCACTGGAAGAGAGCTCAGCAAACATCATGGAAGGCTCTGGTACACAGCCCATCAGTCGCTGAGACCTGCAGTGCTGTGCTGGAGGGCTGGGGCACGCACCTGCCACATACACCTCTGTGCCAGAGCATTTCCCAGGGAGAGGGGAGCCCCAGGGAGGTGTGTTCATAGCTCTGAGTTACACTCAAAGGAGCACCCCCTGCCTGGTGATGCCGGTGTTGAGGGGTTGGTCCCACTGGAGATCTGGTGCCTGGGGACAATTCACCGTTTGCGCTGTTTGTCCTGACTGAGGAGGGTTGTGTTGCACTTGGCAGTGCTTCAAGATTCCCTGAAACACCCAGCTACACCAATTAGAGGTTTTCTGCTGGCTGTCAGCTTTGGGTTGAAATCCTGGGGCCTTTCTGAAGTCCCAGCTCCTCTGGAAAAATGAAGTTTATGTGCAAGTGTCCCTGCAGCTCTTGGCCCAGAAATACAAGTGCAGGTGTGGTGCTGAGCCTGGGATCAATGCTGAGACATAACACTTCCAGCAGAGAGGTATTTGGAATGAAGAAGCCAGTGTTTAATCATAGTCTGATTTTTAAAAATACCTTTTTATTTGTGCAGTTTTACGGAAGAGGCTAATTGAATCCTCTATGATTAGAGGATTGTGAGACATCCCTCCCCTTTGATCAATGCACTAGTCTGGCTCAACAGCTGCATGTAGATAAAAGTCCTATACATAAAGTATGAGGTATTATTCTGTTTTAATTAAAACACTTGAAATTCTGTTTGCATGAGGTTAAGAAAACATTAAAATCCTTTCCAGGGTTATTATCAAACTGCTAATTTAAGCAAAGCCAAAGAGATTTACAAACCAAATGTACTCTTCCCCATGGAGATGACTGCTTCTCCCAGACCCTGTGTCCTGGACAGTGACAATATATCAAGACAAAAAATGTGGCAACTTTCTTTCTGATCAGCTCTAGGTCCAGCCCAGCTAGGCCATGCTTGGTGTGCAAAACTAGAGTGTATTTTAGCCTTAATGCAGGTGGGGGCTTTGCAAGCTGCTCGGGACCTTTCTGGGGGAAATTATTTTCTGCTGCTGAGAAAGTCTGTGACAATCTTTAACATTGCATCTCCCCAGTCTCCTCCTGCCACTCTTGGTGTGCTGGAGCCTTCCCAAACAATGACAGCCGCCTGCTCCTCCGCATGCTGGGGAGCTGGCTTTGCCTTTAAGCAGTGTCAGGGAAATAGTCTGGACTAAAGAAGAGACTATCCTTTGGTGCACTCTTCAGAAATGGAAATACTTGATTCCCCTGAGTGGTTCCAGTGTAACCAGGAGCAGGGCCAGGAGTTGCTTCTCCCAGTCCAGTTTGAAGGGACTGTGTGGCCAGGGATTCCACCAAAATGATGGTCTGTGAAGATCTCATCATGCTGTGTGAGAGGGAAGGGACAGCAGCTTTCCTTCCCAAAGCAGAAAGGCTTTAGAAGGGAAGCAAATGTCCTTAGGGCTGTTGGTTGCTGAGGTCCTGGACAGCACGGGATGGCTGGACTGAGCAGCTGAGCAAGGCTTAGAGTGCAGGAATGGGTCCTGCTCTGCTTTCTTTGAGCCTAGCCCATTTCAGTGGCAAATCCCACCTTCCAAAATAACCTTGGCTTTGATCTGCTTTTCTCTTGGTTCATTAAAAATCCACCCATAGGCACAAATGATGGCAGGTCAGGCTCTGGGAGAGCTTTGGGCCATTAAGATCATGTAGTACAGGCTGGCAACCCCAGGAATTGCAGGCAATTGTGATGCTGTCCAAGTCCAGGACATATTCCTGCTCAGGATGGGGGTCATTGCCTAGATCTTCCCTGATCCCTCGACAAATGAGCCCAGGCTTCTGAAGTGGGATATGATCCCTACTGTGCCGCATCCCCCTCCTCGTTACAGCCCTGCCTTCCCCTAGTCCCATCCTTGCGGGTGCGGAGCAGCCTTCCCAGGGCCCCCAGCATCCTGTCAGCCCGGGCAGGAGCTGTGGCCTGATCCTGCCCTGGAGGTGACAGCTCCCACACCCTGCACGGGGCCCGGCACACCCCCAGCGCTGTGCCAAGGGGCCTGAGGAAGCGAGGGCAGCGAGAGCCTTCCTCCTCCCTCTGGCCATCCAAGTGGCCTCCAGCTCGGCCGCAGGAAGAGGCTAACAGCGGCGGGAGAACCACCCCCTCAGCTTTGAGTATCACTTTCAGCTATTCTGAAGGTTAAACGCCTGTTTAGAGCTCCCTATTGAAGGTAGAGCCGGGGGTGCGGCATTGTTCGGACGCCCTCCCGCTTTGTCTGGCCGCTTTCAGGGATGCCCTGAATGGGAAGCGGCCCCCCCAGCCCAGCACCCCGGCAGAAGGGCTCCCGGGGGAGAGGCGCTTCCTCCCGCCCTAATGACATTCAGGCCTCCATCGGTTCAGCTCCCGCTTTCTTTCTGCTGCAGTTTAACCCGGGCACAGAGGCCGGGCTCCATCTTACTGATCTCTGCTTGACACCCAATTACCACATGAATGGGAGAGAAAGGCTGCAAAAGGCTTTAACTCCCACTGACCCTCCTTCCCCTCTGCCTGCTTCCCTCTCTCCCCGTCCTACCCCCTCGCCTTTCTCCGGCGGAGGGAGTTCAAAACTGAGACGGGGAAATCAAACAAAGCTCCGAGTAAGGAAACCCATTGTCACCGCCTCCGCGATGGCTCCCTTTCGCCAGCTATTGTTCCCCTGAAGTTTGACTTGCTGTGTGGAAGGATGCGAGCAGCTGTTTGCGCATTCCCCTGATGTTTTATTGAAAAATAATTGAATCGTCAGTTCGGGGCTCTCTGATAAAAGGTTTCCTCGTAGCGCTAGGCCCTGCTGTATCTAAAAACTACGTTTCCCTGTAGGATGTGATGGCGACCTGAAACGCTTCCTCCAGAATAAACCCTCAGTGGAGGGATGGAGGCATGTTCCTTCTGCACTCAAGGAGAGAGAGAAAGCATGCAAATGGCAGGGAAAAACACAGAAGACAGGAGTGAGACAAAAGAAATTAACCCCTCCTCATTGCCAGGCTCAATTTCCAACCTGTTCCCTTTGCCTGGCACAGTTGGCTTTGCGGGGGGGGAACGGCGGGAGCACATGGAGCCCCTGGTCAGCGCCCTCCTGCCCCAGTAACCCGAGTGAGCACCGCAGCTACCTGGGTTTTATGTGCCTGTTTATCAAACACTGTCCATGTTTACAGCACTTTAACAATGGCAGCATTACATTTTCTCGAGGAGATTGTGTGCTAAGTTTCCCCATCCCAAACATATCCCAGAGAATTTGTGGTGCTCTGATTTCAGCGCGCAGCACAGAGACAGGACTCGTTCTTCTCCCAAGCACAAAATGTCCATAAAAACGTCCCCCGTATCTCATGTGGTCACTTTTTGCCCAGGATAATTGTTAACAGTAACCAGCTTTGAATGCTTGAATGACCCAAATTGGAATGCATGATTACTGTTCCCTTTCTTGTAATTTATTTTTGCTTTTCCAGGGAGGTACTAACACTAAATCTGTAACATTTTGTTGTGTACGTCAGGAATCAAGCTTCTTTTAGGAGCTAGTTCTGCTTTTATTTGGCCTCATAAATGATTTCTGGAAGCAAGAATAGCTCATATAAAACCATAACTGCAAGCACTGATCTGGAATCAAGATTACCAGATCCTCTGAATGTGGAATGCTTCACTCATTTCTGAAGTAAAGATTTTTGTTGAAGGCTTCTTTCCTCAGCTGCTTTTCCATACAATTCCATCCTGGGCCATATCTCTGAGATACTCAAAAGCCTTGGGATTTAGAGATATATAAAATCCAGCTGGAATTTGTGGATGAAGACCACGGTCAACAGCTTCACGGCTCTACCATCACGTAACCCCGGCAGTGACGGCAGCATTCATCTGCCGGAGGGACCGGCCTTTCCTGGGGCCCAGCCCAGAGAATGATCTCCTCGGAGAACAAAAGGCCATTACAAACACCACCACCTTCTGCTCCCGGGGTTAGGCGTACTCTGACCCCCGTTAGCATAAACGAAGAGCAATCTGTCTGTGTAAATTTATGCCCCTTACACATAATGCATCATGTATATGCATAGCTATTACATTTCTATGTGCATGTGTGCACACGTACGTGTATTTTTTAAACCCAAACCCTCCGCTGAGTGGAGAGAGGGTTATGGGGCTGCAGTTTTTCTACCAGTGCTGCCCCTGTGCAGCTCCGTGTTGTGGGGGAGAAACACAGCCCAGCTGTCACTGCCGTGGCTGTGTTCTGCATGTGTACATGGGCCTTCTCTGGGGACAGGAGGGGAAAACAAACAGGCAACAGATGTGAGCCGCGTTGTTTAACGCTGTGCTGGGGGTGCCTGGCGCCGTGGGGATGTGCTGGCTGGCAGGGGCTGCCCAAGCAGGAGGGGATGCTGAACGGCCACCCCTGGTAGAGAACTGCATCTTCCTGGTGGTGACAGGAACCGTCGTTAGCATCACCCGGCTGTTTCTGGTCCCCCACAACAATCCCAACGAGCTGCGAGGCAGCAGGTTGGCATCACAGAGTCACAAAATTGTAGGGCTGGGAGGGACCCCTGGAGATCACCCAGTCCAACCCTGCTGCCAAGCTAGGGCCACCTGGAGCAGGTGAAACCTGATCCAGGTGGGTTTGGAATGTCTACAGAGAAGGACACTCCATACCCTCCTTGGACACCTGTAACAGTGCTCTGCCATCCTCAGTGTAAAGAAGTTCCTCCTCACGTTGAGGTGGAACTTCTTGTGTTGTAGCAGCTTTGCTGCACGGAAACCTCTGCTGGGAAACTCCCGCTGGGAAACCCGTCTGCAGCTCCTGCCTTTGCGCAGCCCAAGTGCTTTGAGCGAACAGGACCCCGTGTGTGGTTCTGAACACGTGCAGGGGCTTCTGTGCGCAGCGAAGCCTGAACTTGGTGCAGAAATCGGTATTTTAAAATAACACCGCCTGGCGCCAGCGCCCAGGTATTTTAAAATAACACCGCCGGGGGCACGGGCCGCGCTGCGCGCCGGGCCCCGGCTCTGCGGGAGCTTCTCCGGGGGAGGATCAGGAGCAGGAGGATGNGAGCCGAGCCGCGATGGGCCGGCCCCTCGGTGAGGTGGCCGCGGCATTGTGGTGGGGCGGCTGCTGCGTGCGGCCTGGGGGGCCGCTACGGGTGCGTCTGGGCCCGGGCGCCGCCGCTGTCACGGGGCTGCGGGCCGGGGTGGCGGGAGCGGCCGGCACCGG
>VWZW01003808.1:1377017-1395797 GCA_013397115.1 Edolisoma coerulescens | reverse complement strand
CGGCGGGAGGGGCCGGACACCGGCGGAGGGTGTCCGCAGCGTGGAGCCGGGCCGTCCTGCCCGTCTGTCCCGGGGCCTCGCTCCCGTCTCTCTGTGAGCGTCCTGTGCCAGGCCTTTCTTTTTCTTTCACCTCTTTCAACCTTTTTGAGTTGTTTGGTTTTTTTAATTTTGATTATTAAAATTATTTATGAAACCTTCCCCCTCGTTTCTCGGCTTTTTTTTCCTCAGCACTGTCTATGTGCGTGTGTGTGTGTACATGTGCCTGCCCTCACTGTGCTTTGTGTTTGAGCCGTGTCAAGTCTGTAAAGCTGCCAGGCTCTCACTCTGTAGCATTTCAGTTTCCAGGCCTTTGCTGCTGTAGTATCAGCATTGCTCATGCTCTGGCCCTGGGATCTTAAAGCATTTGCAGTGGAAGCTGTGCATATTTGTGGAAATACTTGTGTTATTTCGTTAAAGCCTCCTTTTAGCAGAAGCTAAAAGGCTGCTATTTATTCACTTTTTCCCACCCTTTCACAAACACAGAAATGCCATAACCCTTTAAATACCCTTCTCCTTAAGAATCCTTTCCTCTATCTTTCCCGCTTCCAGCTGCAGCAACTCTCCTAATTTTCCCAGAAGAGTGAGATGCATTTTTGCTTCCCTTGGAAATGCATAAATGAGCTCTCTATGTAGGAACCACAGCTGAGTTCCCCACAGCTCGCTCTTTACAGAAGGACCTTATCTTGCAATCTACATTTCCCGCTGTAACAAAGCGTGACCTTGTTTTCATTTCATGAAAAAATGTTTTTCATATAATTGTTATGACTTGTTCCCTCGCATGAATCTCGGCTCATGTTAATAATCACTGCTTCAATTTTGAGATAACTATTTGTTGTAAGCTGGTGGAAGAACACCCAACAGAGTGCTCTTTAGGAGAGCTGCTGCATATAAGTAATGCTGCCGAAGGCATAACAAGGGTTCTGTTGTGCTCTGCCATCGCAGAGCCAAGAAAACCTACTGTGGCATTTTTAGATATTGAATTTAAAGGAACTTAATCATGTCTGGAAGTATCTTTGTTGATATTTAGGTGGGGATTGTTTGTTTTAAATATTTCTCTTTATTATGTTGGTTTCCAAGGGAGGAGAGGCACCAGTAAGTTCCCAGAAAGTAACTTCACAGGAAAATTTTTCTAAAGTAATCTGTATTTAAGTTGGAAGAACATTTTTCCACAGTTATATGCCCTTTAAAAATGGGTTGGTCATTTTTCTACCTCAGTTTAATATTAAGTGAATCGAGTTTTTTAAGAGTTCTCTAGTTGTTAAAACTTTGGCCAGTGTAGAGTTCAGTCTAGAGTCAAAAGCTCACACTCTCTGCTGCTGTGTCCTGTAACTTAAAGTAGCTGTTATGTTTATTATCCATGTCCCTACTAACATGGTAAAAGTTTTATCATCTAAGACTGAATTTGGCCTGTGGCCTCACAACATCATGAAAAATGATTGATGTTGGTAAAGCTCAAGGTTTTCACAATTGTACTTTTTCCAGAACAGGAGTAGAGGTGAGGAGCTTGCTGAAGCTTCTAAGCTGTAGTTACAAAAATTAATTACTCCTTTGAAGAGCCTAAAATTAGGTGCCCGGACCCAATTCAAATCCCATTCTTTTCCAGTGTGAGGACCATCTCCTTTACTTGCCAGCCTCTGCATATCCTGCTCACACCTGATCTCCTGTGCTTGCAGAGGCCATCAGTTGTTATCTGAGGGTATTCCCTAATGTGTTCAAAGTGTCAAAAGAGGGATGAACATCAGGTTGTTCAGTGGAGGAAGATTGTGTATTTATTTATTTATATTTTACTTTGTCATCCTCATCACTTGCTTCTCCCAGTCAAGTCTCTCTCTGGGACACTTCGTAGTCAGTAGATCAAGAAAGAGTTGCCAGGACTCTTGGGCTGCTGGTTCTAACTTGCTCTGTAACTTCATGTGAGTCATTTCTCCTTTCTGTGTGTTCACACGTGGAAAGTGGGGGAATATTTATTCCAGAAGGATGCTCAATTTTTGAGACTTGTGGCCAGCAGGTGTTAGGGACGAGTGACGTTGGACGTGTGGTGGCTGTAATGTTTGGGTGGAAGCAGTGCCCATGGCTGGAGAGGGAAGGCAGCGCTGCGCTGCGGTTTGGGAGCACACGGAGACAGGAGCCATCCTCCCGTTCCATTGGGATGATGCCTGGCACCGTGGGGTTCTGGCCCATGGCAGAGCCTCCTCTCTGTGTTGGTGATGGGAGCTGGCAGCTTCCCCTGTGGACTTTGGGTTTGTGACAGGAAAAAGAAATACAAAGGGAATCCTGTGCTAAATATAGTCTGTGTCATTTGTTTTCTCTGTTGTGGCATCTATGTAAATCGCCTCTTTTGTACTGCCTTCTTTTGACAATAAAGCAGAATCTCAGTGGTTCATTGTTTTTATTTCAGAGGTGGTGCAGAACTCTTATTCGATGGTGTCAAAAAGCATCAGGTGACTTTGCCCTGTCAACCAGAGCCTTGTGAGTATCAGAACCTGTTGGATAACTTGACAGAATAACAACAAATGAAACAACACTGGTTTATACAGCACTTATAGTTGCCAACAAGGATCAAAGTATTTTAAAAGCTCTTTCAGACATGCCATGGATCAGGCAGCTTGGCAGACAGGGGTTAGTTCTCAAAGTCTGAGGTCTTTCCTGTCCTCTAAGCACTTGTGAATTAAGTCCTTCCTTAAGGCTTTTGCCTCCCTCCTGCTGGACAGACAACAGCCTCTGGATGTTTCCATCAAGTCTATGTTTGTCTTTCTTGGTACTTGAAACCACCAATGACCTCCTCACTCCTTTGTTTTTTCCTGCCTGTTCTGAGGTTTCCGAGAGGCACATATATATATGTGTGTGTGGGTTTAAGTAGGGTGTATAGGTATGTGGGGGGACGTGTAGCAATGTAACATAAAGGTTGTTTATCTACTCATTTGACTTTTTGAGTAAATGTGATAATTTTAATATGAACTCTGCAGTTGAAAACAGTAAACCTAATGCTCAAATAGGATGCTGGACATCCTGCCCACGGCCTTCCCTGCAATAAAAAATAGGACTTTGGTGTCCCAGGGATAAGCAGTCATAATTCCTGGTTTGCAATTTGGAATATCAATACTGAGCAGTGCTGCACTGACTCACTTACTTGTGTGCATACTTCAGTTGTAGTGTAATTTTGCCACAGGTGTGTTCTGAATTTTTCCAGCTAGATAGCACTGCTTTATGCTATTTGAGTGGGATTATAAACCAAAATAACACAAAGCCATCAGGGAATGTTAACAACCAATATCTCATGAATGGCTGATGTCATAATCGATGTGCTGGGAACCTCCAGGCCTAAAATCTTTTTGCTGTGCCTGGAACTAATTAGAGATTGGTAGAAGTGCTTTTGATGCTTGGACATAAGTATGTGTAATTTAAATATAATATTGGAATACTGGAATATTGTGTTATCTTGTGGTTAAGGACGGGGACTAAGGCTCCAGAAACATGACCTGATGCTGATTTGCTTTGTGAGTTTAGTCATGTTGCTTAACTTTCCCCTGTTGCTAGTGATACTTTCATGTATCACAAGAGAATTCAGCATTAAATTCCAGCACTGTTAAAGCACTTAAGATCCTTAAATGAAGGGTAGTAAAGAAATGCTAAAATACTCATTTAGTTGGTTTATAAACTTGGGGGCTAGAGCATAATTTTCTTCAGTGCTCTGCAAATGTAAAATACCCAGTAATACCCATGGTTTTGGTGGTGTTCGAACCATGATCGGATGCTCAAGAAAAAGGGGTTATTACAGGAGATGTTTATTTCTGCCAGGGGAGGGAGGTTATTAATACCAAAGAGGGATTCTTCCAGCCCGATGGTTGTCAGCGGTGCAGTTGTGTATGGCCTAATCCATTCCCACTTGCAGCTGCTGGGAAGACTTCTGCAGCCTTAGTAGGATCTGTGTTTGTCCTAAGGGATAAATCTCTCCCTGGAGGTCTGTTTCAGCCTCAGGGTTCAAACTCATGATCTCCAGTGATTTGTTCCAGATTCAGCTAACACATTATTGCTCCCAGCTTTTCCTGCTGCCTTGTTTTCCAGACGCTGCTATCCCTGTGACAAGAGTGGCAGAACTGACAGTGTACTCCCTTGTCATCTCCCCTGGTTTGCTGCTGTCTTGTGCCTTGGCTGTCAGGGAGGTTTCATTTTGGGGCTGGTTGTGGATTGCAGCATCTGAGGAGCATAAACTGATCTGTGAGGCAGCTACTGTAGTGACATTTACACCCAGCACAGGGATGGGGCAGGCAGAGGTGGCCTGAATGTCTGACTGTAAGGGATTGCTGGAAACACCCTTCATGATACTTCCAGAAGGCAATTATGTTGTAATGGAATCAATTGAATCATATCAGAAAATATGGATAATTTTCTTGCAATTTTATATTGTTCCTAATGCCGTGTATTTCCCTTGTTCACACTAAGAAATTTTAACTCTCCTATCTCTGGGTAAATAAAGATATACATAGCATGGTCCCTGCTGCCCTCATGCAGCCAGAATTGCAATGATTAGAGAAATAAAACAGCTAGTTCTACTTGGCACATCCTGTTGCTTACCTTACCCTGAATGTCCATCACTGAATTCTCCAGGGAAAGACCTGTAGTATGAATACTGCTTGAAGACCTGCACTTCTAACCCCATTTTAAGTGATTTCATTAGCTGCCAAGTTTATTTTTGGCCATTTTGGCCTCTCTTACCTACTCTTCCTTTTTTCTAGGTTATTTTTGTCTTTGTCCTCCTTTTTGCAGAACAGTTGCTTCTCTCTGGGTTATTGGGCCCACCTATATTGTAATTGTTTAGGCATTTTTATATATATCCCAGAAGTGAAGGGAGGTGGAAAATTATATGAAGAAATACCTTCAGATATTTACATGAATAAAACAAGCTGTGCTCCATAGTTGGCAGGGGCAATCAGTGTTCCCTAAATGATAATGTTGCTTGAGCAGACTCTTTGTGTGGTCATTTCTTTTTTCCTGATAACAGGCATTAGATAGAAAGTAGGTGGGTTCCAGATCCAGTTAACTTTTTCAAGAAGATTTGATTCTCTGTCCTTTTCTGATGCCTGGAGATGGACTCCTGGAAGGACTGGGAAAGGCAGGAGGAAGGAAGCTGCAAATGGGACAAGAGCAAGCCACGAGGGGTACAGCCACGTGGCAGGACCTATTTTTGTTATCCAAGGGGCATTTTGTATCCTGATGTCAGTTAAATAGCAGTTCTTTATTTCCAGTGGAGCTGTCTCAGCCTGCATTTTGAAGTTGCTGCCAAAGTGGAACTTAGAAAGGTGTAGTGTATGTGCACAGGCAGCAGATTTACCTAAGCCACCTTTTGTGCAGGACTGTGTAATCTTGTAGAGCTGTTGCAGAAAGAAGACCTCAAGTTAAACAAGAATCTTGTCCCAAATTTCTGGCTATTCTGATGATCTCACTGATAATGCTGTTAGAGGATCTAAAGGCATTATGCCCTGTTGGCTTCTTCTGCATAAAGACAGTGTGTGTGGGAGAAAGCAGCTGGGGGAATAACGGTATTTGTCACATGGAGAGAGGATTAAATTGGCAGGGAAATCAACTTTATTTTCAAGCATCTAAGAGGCTGTTAGAGACAATGGAGCATAAAAGAGAGAAACCCTAGATTAAAAACTGAAAATGTATTTGGCAGCCTCCTCCTGAAACAAGCCACAGTAATTTAACCAAGTGCTTCAGTAATCAAATAGATCATTGTATGACTGCTCTGCAAGTGACGCTGGAGCTCCTTCCTCCATCTCTCTGGGACTCAACAGTGGTGGATTTGTCTTGGCCATGTGAGTTGCATGGATGCTGTTGGAAGGGTAGGAAGTCACTGGCATTGTTTAACCCTTATAGTTGTTTCAGGTTTAGCTCAGCAGCATCATCTGATGAAGAGTGTTTACAAAACCTCTCTGCTGTGCTGTCTTCTGGATGTTGTACCCAGAGGCTGGGGTTGTGTGCAAAGTCTCTGGCACTTGTGCTGCAGGCTGCTCAGCTGCTGTCACAGGCCTTTGAATTCCAACTTCTCCTGTGGCTTCAGTGGTAGGACTTTTGTTTTTGAAGCAGCAGTGACCACTTTTAGCGGTGCTTGCTGGGGCCTTCTGGGCTAATGAAGAATTCACACTGTGTTTTGGCACTTTACAAGTCTGGAAGGTTAAATTATTAATCAGTGTGTTTTGGTAATTGTTTGTGGTTTCCCTTTACCAAAACTCTAGGGAAAAAAAGCCTGCTGCCAATCAGATTTTTTTTTAAGAGGAAAAATTTAAATAATCTGCCAAGTGCTGCTTATGTCAAATCCCTATAGAGAAGAGCATGGTGTGTTCCTCGAGAGCTTTGCTTTCCAGGGGCCTTGTTCTGCACAGCATGGAGGACTGCTGGGGACTTGGGAGCATTCATCTTCTCGGAAAAGAGCCTGGGGATCTCGAGAGATCAGACCTATGTTACAGGCAGGGTGGCTTACAAAATACAGCATGGCACCGTGTTCAGAGTTGACTGGGGTGCTGGGCCGAAACAACCTGTAAAATCCAGAGTAGCACTTGGCATTGGCTGTTGGTAAGTGCCTAGTGCTATTGCTGGGTAGTACATCCTAGCTGAGTCATTAATATTCTGGCATGCTTTTTCGTTCTGTTTATTATTCCTAACATTTTAAAACTTGCTCCAAAGAAAGAATAAAAATATATTTGCTAATGTGGAGGCTTATTAGAAGAATGATGAAAAAAACCCCATAGATTGTGGAACTTCATGCAGTCAAATCTTTTTAATCACAGTGTGTGGTACTTGAAGCTCTCAAAGGACTTGGGTTATTCCCCTCCTCGTGCATCCCACTCGTGCATCTCTTTTAGGCAGGAAATTACAGACCTGGTGGCAAGGGAAGGGGCCTCAGTGGGTAATGCAGGGTGGGAGCTCAGGCTGGACCAGCTTAGCCCTGGACCCGCTGCCAGCAGTCGGGGTGAGTAGTGTTTGCAGCATCAGAACTGTCGCGATGCCACAGCGCTGCCACGTCGTGACTGAGTGGTTCCTTGGCACGGGGCTCAGCTCCAGGCCCCTGTTCCAGCGAAGCTACAGCTCCCTTTAGAGGGAACAGGGAAATAAACGCTTGTCCTCATAGGAGCAGTCCCATCACCCTCCTGGGAGGCCGTGGAGCCGCGTTACCGGATCAGCTCATCCCAGCTCATTGTGGAAGGAGCTTCCCAGGCACTGGGAAACCAGCTCTTGTGTGTGACCAAATCCCTGGGATAACAAAGCCCGGCTGTTACACCCTCCTTCTCAGCCACTGTATTGCAGTGCGGACACCTAGCAGGATAACCCCTCTGTCCCACCCCCCTCCGCTCCCTCTTTTCTCTTGGTGGGATTTGCTGTGCTGACAGCGCTGTTCAGAGGGTGGCAGCGGAGCAGGGCTGGGGAGGAGGATCCGGGCCCTTTAAACCGCTTAGCATGCGGTTCACACGGCTCCGGGCCAGCTGTTCCTTTCTCCTCCTGCCCTCACTCGCAGGAGTTGTTTGCTGAGCTCAGAGCTCCTGTGCAAAATTGCTTTTCAAAAGAGCCACTTTCTGCTTAATTAAACAATGAGCCGCCGTCCCTCTGCACATCTGTAAAGCTCCCTCCGCAGCCCCTTTATCCCACAAACTGCTCCATTCTTACCTCCATTCACTTGTAAATCTTACCCCCCCTCCTCCTCCACCCTGATCATCTCACTGGCCCTTTCTTTTTCCCTTTCAAGTAAGACTGAGAGGCTTGGACTATCTGTGGGGGTGGCTGGGTTGGGTGGACAGGAATCGGTTTAATGGTGCTTGGCCCTGTATGAAAGTCTAATAATAGCAAAGCAGATCTGAACCCAAAAGTGAGAGGCGATTTCTGTATTTAGAGGAATAAAATCATGGCAGTTTCCTGAGCTGAGCTGAGACACTGACTCATCCAGCAGCCAGAGGGGACACAGCCACCAGCCAGGCTGGGAGGGGGGCAAGGAGTTGACTTCAAGGCATTTTCTGATCCAGCTGGCAGTGCCAGGGAGAGCCCAGCCCAGGGAATTCCCTCGGCCAGGCTGGCTGCATGCAGAGCAGTGCCAGGCTGCCAGGGAATCCCTCTCCACTCTGGCAGGAGCAGCCACCTTCCTCTGTGGTCCAGGGCTGCACATAGCTCTGTGTAGTCTCTTTAATAGCAATAAGGTTTTCCTTTTTAGCCCTCAGTGCCTGTGCACACACCCAAAACTCAGAAACCAGGAAAATAGGAGAGGGGGGAAATTTCAGTTTGCTGGGTTTTGGCAAAGCTTTACACTGGTGGTTAGTAATGCATTCTCTGAACTGTCTTGCTGAGAGCTTAAAAAAAAAAAATTAACCAGTAACATCCAAGGTTAAACAGGATAAATGAATGGAAAAGTGATGAGGTGGGATATCTCCTTTATCATTGGGAAGGACAGATTATAGCCAGCGTGATGCATTATCATCTAGCATAGATGGATAGGGAGGAATGAAGAAATGGGAGTTTAGTGCATTAGCAGAAGATTCCCGACTGCAAAAACTTACACCATGGCACAGTCTCCTTGGGGTTTGGTAACAGGTCTACAGTGCTCAAGCCTCTTAAGATCAGAGCAGACAAGGCTCTTGTCTTTTGTTGAGAATAATTCTGGATGGTCTTTTGTTGAGAATAATTCTGTGCTGGCAGAGGGATAAAATTATAGGATCTGTTAAGGAGATGGTTTTTTTAATGTCTGCAATCCCCAGGCTGGTACTTTGCTGCTGGGGCAATAGTCTTTGAGGCTCTCTCAGCTCCTTCCTTTGACAATTTTGAACGAGAGGCAAGACTCTGGGCCAACACTAGTGATCTGTGATCCTAATTAAAAGAGACAGTTTGGTGCACTGGCATTTATTGGGGAGCTTGAAGTGACAATAGTGTTGGGTGTTACGGGATTAGATGCTCTGACTTTGGAAATGAGTAGGGATTAGGTTTACCCTGAGAATCAGCTCGAAGCTGCTTTTTTTGTCATGGGAGCTGATGGATCTGGAGCCTTGCTGCTGGCTAGCAGTGGGATTGGCGATCCCTTGAACTTGCATTCTCCGACCAGCAATCTGTGGAGAGTGGAAGATCCCAAGCAGCTCCTCTCCAGTTCATCAGCATTGTGATTAAAACCTCAGAGCTGAGACTTGCTGGGTGATAGCTGGGATCTGAGTCCTCACTGCTAACAGGAAGGCTATGAAAGACCTCTGTGATCCTTTCCCATTTTGTGGACACAAGAAAATTAGGAAGAGTATTGCTCTTCTAGATGAGAAGCAAGAAAGAGACGTCTTCAAGCAATTAAAAATTACAGAAGCCAAGACCTTGGTGTTCGTTTGTAGCAGACAAGAACAGATGAGAGCAACAACTGCAATTCTCTTATGCCTGGCTGTAGTTACCCCCTAATTTCTTCCCTAGTACTTAAATCACTGCCCATTCCAGTGCGTGGCAGGATTGGCTTGTGCACTTGTCAGAGAAAATGGATTTTGCTCTTGCTGCAAAATTTGCCTGGCTGCTCACTCTGCGTAGTACCAAATCCATTTGCCTGTGACTCCATTTATATCAGCTATTCCAGGTCTTCTTCTGCAGTTTATGGCACACCATGGTCTGCTTCAGAGAGTGATTTGCATATCAGATGGGAGGCTGGAGGAGCTGGAAGGATCCCTTAGGTCTGGTTTTGAGCTCCTTTAGAGAGCAGATTCCTGGAGGGTCCCTCGATCCAAAAGCAAAGAGCAGTCATGCACCTGGAAGAGCAGCAGGTATTGGGAGCTGCTTTGTCTGTTTTAAAAACAAGCTGCTTAAGCAGGGAAAGGGGCATACAAATTGTTTTTCCATACATTTCCATGCAGGCAGGGGGAATAATGGCAGAGGAGCGGCAGGGAAGGGGCTTTGTCATGGTTACAGGCCGGTGGCTGAGAATGTGGGTGGAGCAGCGCTCGTCCAGAGTTAGTGACCTCAGCAGATTGGAGCTCAGCCATGGTCAGTATGATAAATGATCTTATTCTGGGTCAAAGAAATGGTACCCCACAGGGAGGTGTCCGCAAGGCGGCCCGGGAAAGTGCCGTGCTCCTGCAGCACTGACCCCTTAGTGACCAGTGCCACATATATCTTATTTACTGCGAACCAGAAGGGAATTTTCCATGGTTCAGCCTTTATAGGGTTCCCCTATTTCCCTGAAATAATCTCTCAGTTCTGCAAAAAAGGCAAGAAAATGGGTGTAATTACACCTTCTGAGTGCCCTTCGAGGCTTTGTGCAAGTTTGTATGTGGATTTTAAGGCAGGGGACACAGAGGTGTCTGGTCCTTGCATGTCTGTGTGAATCTACAAGCAACCTGTGCAGCTCCCTGGGAGCCAAGGGCTGTGTGTCCGTGTCAAGTGGTATGAGGGTTGCACAAAATCCTTCCGTGTTTCTGCACCTTTATCAGTTCATTGTGAGATCCTTCTAGTGCAACACCCAGCTTGGTGTTTCTTATTCGAGGCACCTGGTTTCTCTCTGCACACAGTTAGTGCTCTCTTTTCTAAGTTGTCACTGATGGATCTGTCAGGCCCAGGAGGTTTTATTGAGCTAGGAAAGATCTATGGATTTCAGGCCTGCTTTTGAGGGTGCAAATGAACCCAGGCAGTGCTAAAATGGAGTATTAGACGCATTCCTATTGCAGGGGAAGCTCAGCAGATTCTTCATGAAGGAACGGTTGGGGCAATGCAGAAGGTCAGGCCTTGGAGGATTCGCAGGAGGACAGAGCAGACCGTGCAGTTCTCTCTGCCACAACCAGGAGTGTTTGTGGTGCAGCTGGGCTGAACAGGAGCTGAGGCTATTGCGTTTTGTGTGCACTCACTGCAGTTCCTGCATCCCGTCCTCTTGCGTGACAAGGCAGTGACTTTGTGTCACTGCAAGCACACATCTCGTTTTCCTGAGCGCTGTGTTTCACTGGGTGATCGGTTTTCTGCATATATTATGGGCTTGAGCTCCCATCTGTGCACTTGAACTAAGCAGTTTTCTCAAACGTTTGTCGGTTTTTCTTTTTTTTAATTAACTTTAGATTATTTTTTCCTGAGAATTTGGAGAGGGTTGATGTACTGTTAGCACAGGCAGCAGAAGCTGTCTCTGTGTAGAAATAAGACAGGGATTTCCTACCATGTGCTTCAGTCCCTCCTTTGCAGTTTGAGAATATTTCCGCTTCCTTGGCTGGTTCAGTCTTGCTTCTCCTCTGATGCTGCCAATAGTGAGGACAGTTAATGAGAATTAAGAGTGCATTTTTTGATGTGGTATTTGTTTGCTGTGAGTGAAATGGAGTAGGCTACCAAAACGATTTCAGTAAGACCATGCAGCAGTGATAGAAATATATCTTTACTGGGATGAGCTGGGCTCGAGTTGGTGATGCTGCAGCAAAATGCTGTATTGTCTCAGCTCTCACCTGAACCTCCCTCTGGAACCAAAATGCACAGCGGGTTTTGCAGCCAAATGACAGCACCTGTAGTACAACTGTGCTCCTGCCAAAGCAGATGCCTCTGTTCTGTGATGGGGGCCAGCTTCAAACCAACACGAGTGTGAAATCACTGCATTGTAATGATGGTTTAACTTGTCAGCAGATGTGGTGCCTGACCAGGCTGAGATATTTTCCTTCTTTATATGTCTTCTGTAGAGAACCTGCTGTTTGCATAGCAAATCCTTGGCCCAGGGAGCTGGAAACCTGTTAGACCCGTAGCACAGTATCAGAAAGAAAATGTCTTAGGAACACTACATATGTCAACTCTAAGAGATAAGCAGTTGTGCTATAATTTACCTCTTATTATTTCCATCATGAGAACACAGAGTCCTGACCTGTTGATCAAGACTGCTGTTCAAGGCGCTGAGCTGCAAGATGGCTTCTCCACAGACCACTTGCAATGGAAGTAATCTTGTTCCTTTTCAATATCTTACTTGTGGGAGATAGTTTTGGTGTGGCTGTGGTCATCTCTCATCCTTTATAATTGATTTGTTCTAGTATTATTGGTGTATAGGACATAGAGAAATGAAGGTGGGTGAAAAAAAATCAGTGCTGATAAAGCAGATGAAAGTATTACATCTTAAAGTTGGCTGTGGAGAAAGGGTCTTAATTTTTGAACCTTCGGAGTGGGCAAGCGCCAGGCATGCATAGCAGTGTCTGGATTTTTTCCCTACTGTTCAAATTCTTCAGTATGTGTGTACGTGACCTCTGGGTAAGAGTAAATGAATGTAGGCTCAGGTGGGGCTGAAAATAACATTTATTATGGAAGGAGGTGGGGCGAGGGAGTCTTCCAGCTCAGCCTCGAATAAATCAGTCCTCTCGCCCCTCTGTCCAGGCTGCTTCTAGGTGGCTGCCTTTTATCCAGCTGGTGCAGCATGTTTCTGTTTAAATGATCTCTCCTGAAAGGTCCCAGAGGAAAGGGCTGCTTATTCCATGCAAGAAGAATGGTATATGGCACAGCTCATTGTTGTGTGCCCTGCTGCAAGTGCATAAATATGAAACAGCTCGCGGGTGATGCTGCCGTGGGGCTGGTGTCCCCTTCACACCCCCCTCCCTCTCCTGAAGGCTCCTCTCCATCTTCCTTCCGTTACAGCTTTCATTTCTTGGTGATGGAGAACGGGAGCTGTTTGGGTGTGAGATCTGAGGGCTTGGTGTTGCAGCAGCATTTTTCAGGGGAAGGTGAATGTAGTTAACTCTTGTTCTGATGGCTGACCAACCGCTATGGTGTGGGTGGGTGTGTGTGTGTAAATGTATGGTTGTATGTGTATGTAAATACACACACCTTCTTAGTGGTGCTCCCTGTCCCCGGTGCGTGTTACTAGGAAGGAGGCAGAAAATGGTTTATTTTGTTCTTTTAACTACATATCATTACAAGGGAGTCATGGGCTGGCCTTGGGCAAGTGATCCAGCTCACCAGGCAGTTTTGAGGCACAAAGCAGCTCCTTTTGCCCAGATCAGAGTGATCCAGTGCTCGGAGGCAGCAATACCTGTTGTGCTTCAGGAAGCCCCGTGGTGGCAGCGGGATGTTGGGGTCAGAGTGCTGGTTTGGAGACATCAATGCCCTGGGAAAGCAGGGGGAACAGAGGGAATGTCAGAGCATCCCCCTCCCCCTTTCCCCTGGAGAAGAGGCCCCCATCTGCTGCAGATGGACATATCCCCATTGCCCAGTCGGTGTGCACCTGCCTACAGCAGGGCTGTTCATCCCGGGTGTGACAGAAGCAATGAGGGTGACGTTATTTGGAAGAACCCCAGTTTGGCTCTGGCTAACATCCATGATCCCATAAAATCCTGGGGTAAGGCTTGGGCTGAGTCAAGCCATTACAAATGCATTTGTTATTGCTGGTCATGAAGCAAACACATGGGGAATGGTACACAGAGTGAATTTAGCTCAGAGAAGCACGTGTGGGAAGGTTCCTCATGACTACGGCGAGCTTACCGGACATAAGAAACCCATCCTGCCATCCCAGCTCCTCCTGGAGCAGGGCTCCAGCCCTCACTGGTGCATTCGTGCCTTCAGAAAGCTTCCTCGCTTCTTGAAAACAAACGAAACTCTTTTGGGGCTTTCAAAGGGTTGTTTAAAGGAGCCCCGGGAGAATAACTGATTGTGGATTCGGAATGATGAAGTGGTTTGTGGAACAGTGAAATATAGAGGCAAATGCAGGAGAGCTCCACTTTGCAATTTGTCAGCTTCTCTAAACCCTGTAACGGATTGTTCCCCCCCTCTGTCTCTTCTCACCTCTCCAATCGGAAATTAACTGATGCTATCACTAAAGAAATTGTTTTTGCCTCACAAAGTAAAATTGATACTATAAAAACCCGCCAGCAGTGTCTCCTCCTCCTTTTACATGAAGACAAATCCTTCCTGTCACCTACTGAAATGGAAAGATAAAGGCTGAGCTTTAATAAAGAAGCTCTAAGCATAAAGTGTAGAAGGAGGGAGCAGGCACAGCATGGGGAACACTCCACAGCTGCAGGTGTGATGCTGAGGGATGCTGTAAGTGTCCAGAATGCAACTATGGACCAGGGCCCATCTGTCTGTTTAATGCATGGCCATGGAAGGTTTGGGCCCCAGAGCTGCCAATGTCTCCAAGAGTTTGTGCTGGTTTTGGTGCAAAAGTGTCTGTCTTTGCTTCATTCAGGTTCTTAGGCTTGCTTGTTTGGACTTTTTAAATCTAATTAAACACACAGAGAATTAGACATAATTTGTTGGGTGACAAGATAATGCACAGGATATGGGATGTGTCAAAGAGACCTGAACATTGGGAATCTGCTGCCAGATTGGTGCTTCAGCAGGAGCTGCATTCATTCTTTGTGGGATGAGTTTTCTGTGGGAAACCCCTTCTGCCAAACCATAGGGACAGGACTGTGGGTTTCTTTGCAGCTATCCCCGTCCATCCTGCATGTTCCTCATCTGCTCTTTCGTGGATAAAAAATCACTTTGCTCTGGCATCCCTGGGAGCCATCAGCTAGTTTCTAAACCTTGTCCTTCCTTCTTCCAGGGGATATCAGAAACCTGCTTAAGTGGATCAAACAGAATCTGTTGAAAGAGCGACCAGAATTATTTATGCAAGGGGAATCTGTGTAAGTACAACTGTTACGAATTCTCCTTGTGTTTCTCTGTTGATCCCCACAGTTTGGGGGATTTTTCCACTGGGGGGGATTTCCTCTTGAGTAAGTCAATGACCACGAAAACACAGGATTTGCTAAAGTGATAATGGGAGGTATCCCACCCACGCCTTGCACTGTCCACAGAGAGCATCTTTTGCAGCCCTCACCCCCAATCTTTAAACCTTAAACATGAAGCAGGGCCATTTATACTTTCTCTTCATTGTCACTTGGAACAGAGTAGCACCTGTATCCTCAATTCCAGGAGTTTTAGCAGGTCTGTCTGTTCCCTGCTGACATCACTGGGACTGAAGCAGTCATTCTGAGAAATGCCAACAAATACTTCTTCTGGGAAATGTATTTTTATTATCAAAATGGGGCCAGCCTCGTGGAGGGGGGGGTGGAAAAAAAAAAAAGAAGGCAAGAGAAATGGAGCAGAGTGAGCTGTGCAAGCCATCCCTGACTGCAGGGTGGCGCTGGGGGTGTTTAACATTCGTCACGGATCTTTGTGAGCTGAAGTGTGTGCCAGGTCCCCTGGTAACGGGAGAGACAATTGCAGGACACTGAAGATCAAAGAGGGGGAATCCCTTTGCTCAGGATCAGGGAGCTTGGAGTGGATCCTAGGTGTTCAGTGCCTCTGGTAGGGGCACCGGAGTGGCTTTCCCTACCTTCACATTGAGCTCTCTGCACTCGACTGTCGTGCGTGGGTTTTAATTACCTGGCTTTTCTGCATCATACGGAAATGCAGTCATCCTGGAGCATCCTCGGGAATGGTGCCTTTTCATTCAAATGAGCTTTGGGATTGCTCCTGCGTCCCCTTTATTTGATCTAGAAAGGGCACAGACTGTACCTGTTTCCACCTCCATGCTAGGATCCCTTTTTTGGCTTTATAGGCAGTCAGCTTGTGATCTGTGCTGTGACATCCCTTGTTCTTAACTATTTGTGGAGCTTTTTAGCAGCCCTGTATCCTAATTATTTCTCTCTATTCTGCAGGAGGCCAGGAATTTTGGTGCTCATCAACGAGGCAGACTGGGAACTAATGGTCTGTACTCCTTCAGTTTGACTTTCTTTGTTGAAAATATTGCTCTCTCTGTTCTGTAGTTGCTCTCACAGAAGCTATTTCTGATTCTTGCCCCAAGCAAAGCATCTTGTATTTGAGGGGGAAGGGGCAGGCTGGAATCTGTCTCCTGTATTGTGGCTGTTCAAAAGCCTGGAGCCTCTCTCTAACCTGCTGAGTCTCATCAGCCAGACAGGGTCTGAAGAGTGATCACCCTTTTTCCCTGGTCTCTGGCACTGGGTTTTGCAGCTCTGGCTGCTGGCGGGTACCCCCACATGTGGGGTGACGGTGTGGGGGGCACCTGGGACCTTCAGGCCCCACACAGAACCACCTTCCCTGAAGTCAGGTGGTGCCTGGCAGGTAAAGGCCACAGGGAGATTTCGACTCAAACAGGCACCTGGTAAATGTCTTCCCTTCTCAGCCCTCTGTTGTGCTCAGACAACAAACAGCCCCTTGCCATTTCCCTGCCTCAGGCAACCACCTGTTCTGTCAAAACCCTGGTCCAGAAAGTGCTGTGGGGTATGAATATCAGCACCATGGCTGATCTCTCACCTTTGCTTCTGTTATGATGAAAACATCAGTCTGTCCCCTTCTGCTCTCCCTAATACTCACCATCTTTTTATGAGCTGTTTTCTCTTTGCAGCTTGTATTTGGAAATGACATTTAAACAATTTTTCTTTTTTTTTCTTGGCCTGCAGGGTGAGCTGGATTATAAACTCCAGGACCAGGATAATGTGCTTTTCATCTCAACATTGCACGGCGGGTGAACTCCTGAAAAAACAAGAGGATGTAAATCCAAATCCCTGGGAAAAAAAATCTGAACAAAAACCTTAACCCACCCAAGTCTCTCTTGAACTGCCTGTGTCCAGTCTCTGCATCTTCCCACTGCGTTCACTTGTTCTAGACATCCAAATAAAGCCCCGCCAACCTGTGGCCTTCTGTCCACCATAACAGCATCCATCTTTTGGTCCTCATTTCACCTCTCCTGACTGCACTCCAGGTACCCTAACAAGCAGAGAGTACCTCAGCATGTAGGACTTTGTTTTTCTCTGACAGGAGGAAGAAGGATGCTGAACCCTGAGTAGGATAACATGTCTTAACAGGCAGTGAGGTGTTCTGGAGGAGTTGTACCTGGTTTGGGGGAAGGCTGGGGTGCCTCTGCCTTGGTGCTGGGAACCAGGATTCTTTTAACACGATGCTTGATGTTGGTATGGTCTCTGCACCAGCCACGGGAAGGGTGAGAAAGTGCAAGGAAACAAAAGGTGGCTTGACTAGCTTTAACATGGGGTAGCAACATGACAGCTCCAGAGCCCTCAGAAGTGACTTTCCACTTGTCATATTTATTTATGGGAAGCAGGAGAGAAATAGGCTTTTTTGGTTTTGTATTTCTGATCCCTCTCATGCTGCTTTCATACCAGAGCTGAGGCAGGGTGAAGTACTGGCCCATGAATAACGTCAATTTATAACGATTTGGTTGGAGGGGAAACAAACCCTCACCCAGCCTGAGACAGCACAGAGTGATCAGGGCACCAAATGATCTTTCTGTCACCATGATAGACAGAATTGATCGGGCTGCACTGCATTCTGTGCAGGTGGGAGCTGCAGCCTGGCAGGGGAAGGGCTGGGGCTGGAGATGCACAGTTAAAGTGCCAAGACCTGAGAAAGTCAGTGGCTTTTAACCCTTTCTGTCAGTGGGAGGGAGAGGCTTCTTTCTGCGTGCCCTGAGGAAGTCCTGTGAGCACTGTGGAAGTGGGTGTGTGTGTGGCTCTGCTAGGGCACGGGTGTTGTTGGCTTTCCAGAAGTTTCCTCAGATAGATGGACTGGCCCCTGCCAGCCAGTAGGCTGTGGCGAGGGCAGAGGGACAGGGTCAGAGAGGATAGCATTGGCCCCAGCAGGTCTGAAGCGTGCTGTATGAGCTTCCAGTTTGAGCCTGACCAGGATTGTCTTCCTGTGCTCCCCCCTGCCCTGCTCACCTGTTCCGGCACGGCTCCGGCAGCATGCGGAGGTCCCCAGCGGCAGCTCCTGCCTGAGCCGTGGCTGTCGTGGAGCAGAGGACTCAGTGGTGCTCAGTCGGTGCATCTCAGAGCTGATCTGCACCACGTACTGCTCTGAGAGCCCTCGATCTTCGGGACCTGCCGAGGAGGTGGGGAACAGCCAGTGCACCAGCCCCTGCTCAGGCAGCCTGGCCCAACACCCGGAGTGCTGCGCACAAGGAGCCTCTCCTGCCCTGCGCCTGACGGAGGAATTCCTCTGTGTGATTCGGAGAGAGTAATTCCCTCAGCTGACTTCTCCACTGACTCCTCTCTCACAACCTGCGTAACTAAAAGCACCCATGGCCTACGATGCTGCTGCATCTGAGGAGCCCCAGCTTCAACCCACTGCTGGTGACAAACCGATATTCAGCCTTTTCCAAATCCAGCTACAGCAACTTCAGTCCAGCTAACACCATTTGTAAATGACACAGACAGGCCAAAGGCTCTTCTCTGTCCTGAGTTCCTGGCCCTTAGCTTAGCTGGGCCGGGACAGTGGAAGGGGATTCCAGGTGGTGGTAGGAGCTGGCTGAAAAACAAGGAACCTGTCTGGCGTGCGGCTTGAAACGGACTGAAACACAATGGGAAAAAGCAGGTTCATCTTCAGCGCTGCTGCCTGCCCTTCATCTACCCTGCCTCTGTGCCTTAGGCTGGGCTTGTCTGTGCTCATCCCTCCCAGCTGTTTGCTCAGATAGGATGGGTTCCTTCCCCGGGAGCTGTTAGTCCCCTCGATAGTGCGGGTAGACCCAGGTGGCTTAGCTCCTGCTGTAGTAAAAGCTGCCAATCACTGCTAAAAAAAGCTAGAAATGGGAAGATGAGGGAATCCATGGGGGTGGAGAAGAGTGGTACAGCAAAATCCTGTAACAACAACAGCAACAAAAAGTTTCTGAAATAAAAGCCTTTTAAAACGTTCTCTCCTTCCAGCTTTGTCTTAGATAGGCTCTTGGTGAAATTCTGCTCGGATCTTGTAATGCTTCCCTCCTCCTCCTGGGTTTCCTTGGCAGCCCCGGCCGAGCCGCTTGGCTGATGGATTCATAAAGCCTCTCTGTTA
>VWZW01003808.1:1352006-1366418 GCA_013397115.1 Edolisoma coerulescens | reverse complement strand
GCTGGAGTCACAGGGACCACGGGGATAAAGGGGAGCCCAAGGGGAATGGGGATAGTGGGGGGGAAGGAGGGTCCCGGTTAATAAGGGAGACTGTGAAGGGAATGGAGAGCCGACGATAGCAGGGACCCAAAGGACAATGCGGAGGGGAAACTAGGGAGAGTGGGGGAACTGGGGGCTCGGGGTGATCTTGGAGTAACGGGGGCCTGGGTGGACAGAACAGAGATTCGAAGGAATGGGGGCCTGCGGGGGAATGGGGATCCTTAGGGAACAGGGACCTTCGGGAGGAACAGGGACCCCGCTGGTAGCAGCGCCCCCAGCCCCAAAATGTTAGGGGTGGCTCTTCCCCGCGTGTGGGACCCAGCAGGGAACCGGGAGGGGCTCGGGCTGCCTCGCGGCGACGGGGCTGATGAGGGAGGGGAGCCCTGGGCACAAGGGGATTCTGCATCATCAGGAACAGACGCTGCCTTCCCCCTCCCTGCAGGGCTCACCCTCAGCCCCCCTTTTCCAAAGACACCCCCCAAGCCCCCTTTACGGTGCTGGGGGTTGGCTGGAAGAGGAGTCTCCTGTCTCCTCTTCGTCGCACCACTTCTGTCTCTCGCCTGAGCTTGTCGGAAACTTTTCTGCAGCTGCTTTTGCGGGGGAGCTGAGGCGGGGGCTGGCAGAGGGATCCTGGCAGGGCTGGGGCGGGGGTCAACTGCCGGCAGGGGAAGAGTGGGGGGTCCTTGCCTTTACCCGCTGCCCCCCCCGGGAACCCCCGGCCGCAGGACCCTGCAGGGTGTTTCAAGAGCAGCCCGTGGAGCTGGGGAGACAGAGATCCTGCCTTGTTCCCTCAATCTGTCAGATCCCCATGACACCAGTGCCTGGGGGATGTCCCGGGGCTCTTTGACAGGTTGAGGGTGCTGAAGAGTGTGGGGACTTGGGGTTTGGCCTAGTACAATGTGGGCTCAGCCCCGTCTGTGCTGGGGTCCCTGTGAACATTGTTGTGAGGATGGGTGGGAGAGTTGGAAATGGTGATGGCGCCCAACAAAGGGAATGTTCAGGAAGGGGGATTTTTTGCTGCCTATTGAGTCTTTTCCTCTCACTGCTGGAACAGTGGGATGCACAGGGGTGCTGTGGGGTGCAGGGGCAGGGGGACAAAGCGGCTGTGCTGCAGTGCTCATGGTGGGCAGTCACAAGGCTGGGGTGAGGAGAACATGTCCAGGGCTGCCACTGGGCTGCAGAGATGAGGGGTGGGAGCTGTGGAACAGCCTGGCTGGTGGTGGCACCGGGAAAGAAATTACCCGTTGGCGTTCCCCCTCCTGCCTGCGCAGCCTTGGTTCCTTCAAATTACATGTTATGTTCCCAAGCAAGTCTGTCACTGGCTCAGTCTTTTGGCCCCATGAGCATTTCTAGTGCAGGGTGAGGTCCTGGTTGTCCCTTGAGGAGGACCCCCAGAGGCTGATGTCCCCTCACCCCAGGTGTGCAACAGACCACAACTCGGACAACACGACGGCAATGCTGCAGGAGTGGCTGGGGGCGGTGGGGAAGGACTATCACTCGGTGGCCTGGAAGGTGCAAGAGGAACCCAGGTGAGGCTGGGTGAGTGCTGGTGGGGGGCAGGTGTGGGCTGTAAGTGGCTCCTGGAGCAGCATCAACTCTCCCTGGCTGGAGACCAGGAGGAGGTGAAGCAGAGTGGGGCTGACTCAGCCTGCCAGCACGAACAGCCGGCACCGAGTTTGTTCGTTCCCAGTCGTTCTGAGCGAGCGAGGTTAACCCCTGCCTTCCCTTGCCCAGCTCCTACCCTGATGAGCTTGGTCCCAAGCACTGGAGTGACAAACGCTATGAGAACTTGATGAAGTTGAAGCAGGAAGCTCTCACCTATGCCCGGGAGCAGCAGGCAGACTACATCCTGGTAAGGGGCATGGGGCACTGGTGGGGTGGGGGCTGAGGTGGGCTTCTCCATGTCTCCAGAACCTGTGCCATCTCCGCAGTTCGTGGACACTGACAGCATACTGACCAACGACCAGACCCTCAAGTTTCTCATGGCGCAGAACAAGTCAGTGGTGGCCCCCATGCTGGACTCGCAGACCTTCTACTCCAACTTCTGGTGTGGCATCACACCACAGGTACGTCCCCAGAAAGCCCTGGAGAATGAGACACCCCCATGGTGGAGGAACCCTCCACCATGGAGGCATTGTGCTGGTGTGCCGCAGGGATACTATCGCCGGACAGCTGACTATTTCCCCACCAAGAACCGGCAGCGGGTGGGCTGCTTCCGTGTCCCTATGGTCTATGCCACCTTCCTGATCGACCTGCGCAAGGAGGAGACCTCGCAATTGGCTTTCTACCCGCCCCATCCCAACTACACCTGGGCCTTTGACGACATCATTGTCTTTGCCTACTCCTGCCAGGAGGCTGGTGAGGATGATGGGGGTTTTGGGGGATGCAGGGGCTTGAGGGGGCTGTGCTGCTCACCTGTCTCACGCGGCAGGTGCAGAGGTCCATGTGTGCAACCAGCACCACTTTGGTTACATCAATGTTCCCGTGAAGGCCCACCAGACGCTGGAGGATGATCGTGCCAACTTTGTGCATCTCACGCTGGAGGCCATGGGTGAGTGCCCATAGGTGGAGAGGTCCTGGAGGCCTCCAGGTCCTGATAGGGCTGTCAGTCCTGGCTCCCAGCCAGGGGAATCTGGGCTCCACTGAAGGGTGTCGCCTCTCTCCACAGTGGATGGTCCCCCCATGCAGCGCTCCAGGCACATTTCCCTCCTGCCCAGGCCACTCACAAAAATAGGCTTTGATGAAGTAAGTGCCCAGTGGAGCCGCTTGTGTCCCCCTGTCCATCCCTCTGGTTGCATCCATCCATGGAAAGCCTGAGCCCCTGTCCCCATCCTGCAGTAGCCAGGCAGGCTGTGTGTCCCTCATGACAACATGCCCCATTGTTGGGGCTCTTCCCTTCCTCCCCAGATCTTCCTGATCAACCTGGTGCGGAGGCCAGACCGGCGGCAGCGAATGCTGGCATCCCTGCAGGAGCTGGAGATTGTCCCACGGGTGGTGGATGCTGTGGATGGCAGGTGACCGTGGGGGGACCACTCAGCCAGACCCCTGGTGTTACTCTGGGGAGGGGATGGGGAGTGGCTGAGGGGACACCTCGCTGATGGAGCCCCTCACCTTGCAGCACCCTCAACAGCAGTGACATCAAGGTGCTGGGTGTGGACCTGCTACCTGGGTACTATGATCCCTTCTCTGGCCGCACGCTCACCAAGGGCGAGGTTGGCTGCTTCCTCAGCCACTACAATATCTGGAAGGAGGTAAGGGGCCACAGCGGCCATGGGGCTCCTAAAGGCCACCAGCAGTGGGGAGGGACCCTGTGAGCATCACAGATGTCTGGAGGACCTGGGGAGAGGGGTGTCCTGCAGGGTCAGTGGCCCAAATATGGCCCAGCATGGTGCTGGGATAGGCTTGCAACTCTGTCCCCTCCCCCAGATCGTGTCCCGGGGGCTGGAGCGGTCAGTGGTCTTTGAGGATGATGTGCGCTTCGAGGCTGCCTTCCCAGCACGGCTCCAGCGGCTGATGGAGGAGCTGGAGCAGGCACAGCAGGACTGGGACCTCATGTAGGTGCTGGGGCCAGGGGGATGTGGGGTGGGGGTCCCCAGGGCTGGCTCTCATGGTTCCCTGGCCACCCCACAGCTACCTGGGGAGGAAACAGGTGAACGATGAGGATGAAGCACCTGTGAAGGGCGTGCGGAACCTGGTGGTGGCCGGGTACTCATACTGGACACTGGCCTACGCCATCTCCCACCATGGGGCACAGAAGCTGCTGGCCACCAAACCCCTCTCCAAAATGCTGCCGGTGGACGAGTATCTGCCCATCATGTATGACAAGCACCCCAAGTAAGGAGCAGGTTGTGCGGGAGGGTGCTGCCCTGGCCATGCCAGTGTGGGGCCATGTTTCTTCTCTGTCATCACCTCACCCAGTCCCCCCCCTTGTGGGCGTTACTCATGCTGGAGGAAAACATCTGTAGCATGAGCTCATTCCCAGCCGGCTGCTGCCTGGCCACTGGAAAATGGCCCTCTGCCAGTGTGGGGTGGGGGAACAGGAACGTAGCTGGGGCTTGATGTGGGCCCTGCACAGGGTCTTGGCCCCATGGCAAGGGGTGGGGAGCAGCCCCCTGTACCCTGGTGCTGGGGGGCTGTGTGGTCCCCCACCCCTGGTTGGGGGTCTCAGCCCCATTTTGGAGCATTTTCATACCCCTCTCTGGGGTGGGGGGTCAGCGGTAAGGCTTTGTCTGGGGAGGGGGAGGCAATTTAGGGGGTGAGTGAGCACCAGTGGGCAGGTGTTGTAGGAGAGAAGGGATTGGGAAACCCAGTGAGCAGGATGGAGAAACACAGGCATCAGGCATGTAAAAGGCAGGCTGGACGTGGACGGAGGGACAGATTCGTGCTCTGGATGTACACCAGGAGCAGCTGGAAGCCCCCTGCTTGCAGGCATAACAGCACCAGACAGCCCTGGCTCAGGGCCAGCTGGATGCTGTGCCAGAGACCCACTCTGTGCCAGAGCTGGCCCCAGCTGGTGGGGAGCGACAGGTCCTGTCGTCTCTGTAATCCCTCCACAGTCCCTCCCCAGCCTTCCCCGGCTCCATGCCTGGTACCCCACATCCCTCCCTGTCCCCTGCCCTGCATGGAGCCTTCCCCAGGTGGTTGATATGGTTTTCCCAGTGCTTTTTCTCCTCTGTGCCATGCTCTGTAAGCCAGTTTCTCCTCTTGGGTCTGCTCCACTTTCCCCAGTGAGGATTACAAGCGGCACTTCACCCCACGGGACTTGCTGGTGTTCTCGGCTCACCCCCTCCTGGTTTATCCCACTCACTATGCTGGGGACAGCAACTGGCTGAGTGACACCGAGACCTCCACCATCTGGGATGATGATGCCAAGAAGACTGACTGGGTTGGCTCGCAGAAGACTCGGAGGGACTCACGGGGCAGTGCCGGCCACCTCCGCTCCACGGCCCACGACGAGCTCTGATGGTGAGCAAGGCTGTGAGACCTGGACACAGGGGACAGAGCAGCTGGGGAGAGTCTCCCTGCAAGTGCCGTGTTCAGATGTGTCCCACGTGCCTAGTTTGTTTTTGTCATGGGGCAGCAACTCTCCCCGTCAGACTCAAAGCATTGGGAAACAGAGACCAGACTGTCTCTTCCAAGCGGGGAAAGGGGTGGGGACACAGATGTCCCATGAGGGGCTGCACTGGGCTGGAGGGGACCAGGGGACAGGGCCCTCCATCTCCCTAAGTCCATGCTGCTCCCCAGCCCCTCAAGTGAGGAAGGGAGAACGCTCCTTTGCCTGCTGCAAAAATCTCCTCAGTGTGGAAAGAGCTGGGGCATGTCCCAGGGGAACATCTCACCCCAGTACTGCTTGCTCCTCTCAGAAGTGGATCTCCTTGGGGCTGTGCATCTGTGGGGTGGCCATGCAGGCAGGCAGGCAGGTGACCCACACTGGCTCAGCCCCAGGGCAGCATGGCCACAGGTAATGCTGGGTCAGACTTTCTCTGCCCGAGGTTGATTGTCCTGGCAGCAGAACTGCCCTGGGAGCTGCCAGACTGGGGGAGGCTGGAAAACAGCCCTCCCACTGCCTCGGCTGCAGGCGTGAACACATGGGAGCTGCTCCTGCCGTGGCCACTAATGTCTGTGTCCATGCCTCCTAGAGATGAGGGATTGTGATCCAGCTGGGAGCACCATGGGCAAGGACCTGATACTGCTCCCACTCAAGAGATGCAGCTGCCCTAGACAGAGCCCCACAGGGTTCTTTGAATCTGCATGTGACAAATCCACCCAAGGCAGGATTTGCCTCAAGAAAGCCTTTCCCTGCCAAGTAGAGACCAGAGGAGTGCTGTGCTCCGTCTCTGCTGAGGACACATCTCCAGAACAGTCCCGAGTGATGCCAACTCTGCTAGACGCCCACCAGCCTGGACTTTGGGGAGTGGACTTTGGGCTGGAACTTGTGGTGGGCCTCCTGCCACTGACTGGGCTTGTCCCTTGTACCATGGTGGAAGCCCAGGGAGGATTAAAGCAGACTGTTTGAGCTGATGTGCTGGGTGCTGGCATTGCCCCAAGTCCCCAGGGCATTATCGCACTGGAGTCACCTCGGTGCTGCAGGGGCAAGGGTCTGGCAGTTCCCCCAGCTGGGAACTTTGGGAATAAAATCTGTAAGGGGGAAAGAGTGGGAAGGAGAGAGGTGGGGTGGGGAGGACGATTGAAGCTCACCCTTGGGGTCTGGGTGGGAAAGGTGGGTGGCATCTCCATGGAGCTCAGCTCTCCCCTGGGAATGGAGGTGATGGAGCAGCAGGTGGTCTTGGTAGCAGACACCCACAGTGAGATGTCTGAGACTACCAAGTGATTCAGGAAAGCATCATTTGGGGCAGGTTGAACAGCTACAGCAGGGACCTCCTGAAGGAAAACAACCAGCCCTAGATCACATGGGACCTGAAGATCCAAGTGGATCTACTGGAGAAGGAGATGGCCAAGTGCCTGCTCTGCAAGTGCAGGGTCCCAGCCAGTATAGACATGGTTGAGGAAGGGATGACAGGCTGGGGACACTTTTGCTTCCCAGCTTTTCCCCTGGTTCCAGGCAGCCTCAGTGCTCTGGGAGGAGCTCAGGAGCTGGGGATGGAGCAGAAGGTCTGATGCCAGATGGAGCAGAGGATGGAAGTGGCAGCAACACTGTGGTATACGTCACCCAGCAAGTATCCCAGTGCTTGTTCCAGTGCCCGCTGGGATGCAGGAGAGGAGCTGCCTTTGCTGGGTGTCTCAGTACTCGTGGGATACAGAGCTGGCCAGGACATGCTAGCATAGTCCAGGACTCTGGGACACAGCGGTGGTGAGGACACACTGCCTTGGTCAGCCCTCTCCACCATGAGACCTGCAACGGGTCTGCTAGAAGCCAGAAGTCCTGCAGCTGTTGGAAACTCCACGGTTTTGGCCAAAACCACTGAACTCAAAAACATTGTGAGGCCAGCCCTGAAACTTGCTGCAGCTCAGTGAGAGCAGTATGCTATGAGATTCCAGGCTCTTCGTGCTTGCCAGTTTCTCAAAAAAGCTGAAGTGCCTTTGGACTCTACAGAAGTAGCTCCTCTTGCTCCCCCTTTCTCACTAGAAACCTCCCTCCAGACTGTGCTGGTCGAACAAGGATGGGAACAAAGATTTGAGCTGCAGTGCCAAGGACAACCCAAGCTTAGCATGGTGGCGCATGGAAGAGAGGCAGGAGCAGGGCAGAGTCAGGGTGAGGGTCTATTTAATTTCTGTGCCAAACTGAGGTATTGAGCCTCTCTAGGGATGCGAGTGGGACACGAGCTGCCTGGGTTGGTGTGGGGATGGAAGGAGGCTGCCCCAGCACCCAGCCAGGCTGCCCAGCTGGGCCAGCTCTGCTCCGCACCACAGTCACTCCAGAGAGCCCGCAGCACCCTGTCCACCAGCCACAAGGATCCCCAGGGGTTTGTGTCAGTCCCTGTCCCCTGGCTCTGTAGGCGCTCGGCTCTGGATGTGCTCCAGCAGGCAGGTCACTGCCTGGGCCAGGATCTGCTCCAGCTTCTCCCGCTCCCCAGCACTGAACAGAGACAGGACATAGTTGGGCACTGTCACATCACCCTCTGGCCGCCCAATGCCGATTCTGAGCCGGGTCATCTCCTGGGGAGGAAGGAAGACAGCTGGGGAGCTTCCCCTCAAGCGTTCAGACAGAGCTAGGGAAGGTGACAGTGCTGGGAGTGGGGCTGTGCAGCAAGGGAGCAGCTCCTCATGTTTTCCAGGTGGTTTTAAGTGCTTGCTCCAAGAAACATGATTTTGGAAGAGGCTTTTGCTGGGCTGTGCTGAGATCCCAGGCTCCTGCCAGGCCTGGCAGAGCCACTCAAGCTAATTGTTTCCATGTCCTCCATGGCAGCCAAACAGACAACAGCCCTCTGGGAAGAAGGGGAAGGAGAAAAGGGGGGAAAGGGAGCCGGGGCTTGTCTGAGGGGAGTCAGAAAAATGGGGGGGACAAACCATGCACTGAGGGCGGCACAGGATTGATCCCCTTCCAATGAGGCCCACTCACGTTGGAGTGCAAAGCACTGATGCAGGATTGAACTCCATTGTGTCCCCTTGGGAGAGAAAGAGAAAACCCACGGTTAGTCTGTAAGAGACACTCCCTCAGTATAGCCCTGGGGTCTCCTGCTGCAGGAATGTGGGAACGTGGTCCCAGCCAGGGGCTGCTGTCCCCATGTCCTGGTACTGCAGGAACATCCAGCCCCGGGGGCTCAGAGCAGTTGGCTGGGGGGTTGAGGGAAGCAGGGCTGGGACAGCACATTTCATGCATGTCAGCTCTTGCCACAGCTGGTGCATGTGTGACTGAGCACTGGGGCCAGGCACCATACCTGCCCTGTCCCGCAGTGGAAGCCTTCCTAGGTTAAATGTCTGCAGCCTGCCCCAGGAGCTGGCGCTGGGCAGGCACAGTGGAGGCAGAGTCCTATAAAAAGCCCATGTGGTGCTGTCAATGGGCTGAATCCAGCCCACAGCTGCTTCCAGGAGGCTCCCCGTCCTCCCTGCCAGGGCAGGAACTGGGAGGCTGCCCAAACAGCCAGCTGTTGCCTCTGCAATGGATCGAGCCCAGGACAAGAGCTGAAAACATTGCAAGGCTGGTGGGATGAGGCCAAGAACAGCCCATGAGCCTGTAAGGGCATGTTAAAGCCTCAAACCAGCTCATACAATCAGAGCCAGGGCTACCCCATACCTTGCGCTGCCTCCTAGCTTGATTGCCACCTTCCCCAGGGCCTTGTCCAGGTCATCGTGAACCAGGTAAATGTCTTCTGGGCCAAGGTTGTAGATCTTAGCTTTGGAAACAAAAATACAACCCAAGAAATGAGGGGGAGACAGACTCACCAGGCCCTGACCCTGCAGAGCGGGGCTGTAATGAGCTGTGGAGGGCATGGGGACAGCAGGGCTGTCACAGCGGGCTGGTGGCACTAGAGGCTTTGGGGCTGACCCAGCTGCTCACCAGCACTGGCGACGCTGAGCCCATTGAGGTTCATGAACCTCCGTGGCTTGAGCAGCACCAGCTCCAGACCATGGGCCGTGGCCAGGGCCACGTCAGCGCAGCACCGTTTGTCCATTCGCCAGCCCTCGGCCACCGCCAGCTGCCGGGCCAGCCGGTCCAGCACCTCCATGCCCACACTGTGCCGTGTGCCCCACAGCCCATAGTTGCCCAGGCCGGCCACCTGTGTGACAGGTATCAATAGGGCTCTGACGGGCCACCATGAGGCCCCTGGCCTCTGCATGGGCATGATGCCCCCAGCATCTCAGACCTGCTCCCTCCATGCTCCCCACAGCTAGCTGGGTCCTCACAGCCTCAATCCCCACAGCATTCCTTTCAGTCCCTCTTCCCTCGGTGCCTCTCTCGCAGCCCTGGTCGCCCCGGTGCTCGCCCCTGACCTGATCCCCTCCGGCACTCCCCTCACACTCCTGATCCACCCTGTTCTCCTCACAGCCCCGTTCCCCCGATTCCCCCGTTCCCCTCACAGTCCAGCTCCCTGCGCTCCCCTCGCAGCCCCGTTCCCCTCACAGCNGCCATCTTTCTTGCGGGCGGCGGGGCGGTGTCGCGGGCGGTGTCGCGGGCGGTGTCGCCGCTGTGACAAAACCCCACGGGCTCTAGGACCAGCGGGTTCTAGACATGGTCGTGGTGGGGACAGCGAGACGCAGCCGGGGCGTTGCTGGGGATCGCGGCCTGGGAACCGCCTCGAGCCGGGAGAGGCTCTGTAGAGTCCCCCGAGGGACTTGCAGGAACAGCGAATACCCAGGACTGGGCCCCGTCTTTTGTGTGTTTGTGCCTGTCCCGCCTCCAGTCGCGTGCCTGCCCTTGGGATACGGGTGGATGGGGGAACACATCACTCCTCACCTTCCCCCAAGCCCTCCTTCAGCCCTGGGTGGGTCCTGGCCCTGCCAGCAGGGCAGAGCTTTCTTCCAGGGCATTGTGACAGTTCACCAGCCCAGCAGCACAGCACTGTGAAACTGCTCATCTTCAAAGTCCTTCCACACTACCTGCAGTCGGTAATCCAAGTAAAGACCTTAACAGTTTATTTCTTAAAAGATTTATTTTAAAATTAGAAATGCATAATATTTTTAGAAGAGGCAGAATTTTTGCCTCTGTCTTTGGGCCAGCTCTTGGGCAGCCTTTGGGTGGTGTCTAAAATCCCCAAAGCTCACGGCCTGGAGCTGGAATGGTCCCAAGCACTGTCAGCTCATTCCCGTACAGGGAACAAGCAGAGCATTGGAAGCTTTGCAAAGTGTCCCTGCACCCATCCCTTAAGCAGGTTGTTCCTAGAGAGTGAATCACTCTGGTTCCTCTGACCTATTCTGTAACAGCACAGAGGATATTAAAATCTGGGCAAAAGCCAGGCTGTGCATCCCATGCTTGGCAGTCTGGAGCACTAACCCTCTCTAACTTGTCCCCAGGTCCCCCACTGTGACACTCCCCAGAAGGTGAACGGGTGCTGGCCCAGACAAAGCCTGCAAGGTCTGACCAGCAGGATATACAAGAGGCTCCACAGCTCATAGCACCAACTCTGCTGTAGAAACCATCACTGAATAAAAGGAATTTTCAAAACCATTAGCAGCACTGTGGGCTCCCCTGGAGGTAGAATGAAATTCTTCATGGCTGGTTAAAAAAGCAAGAAGACTTTTGTTGTTGTTTTCCTGGTTTGCTACAGGGAAATCCTTTTGGCCCTTAGGGGAAAGATGGATGAAGGGGTGGTAGGGGAGCCTGGCTCATGGCAGATCAGGTGTTGCCCTCTCCCACACTACCCCCCTCACTTGATGTTGAAACTGGTCCCTACCAGCCCATATTCATCTATTCACAGTGAAAGGAAATTGGATGTGGGCGGCTCTAAAACTTCCTTGAAAAAAAACCTTTGTTGCCATGTTGAGGTGTTCACAGAAGTCAGCACCAGTACTCACACTGTGCCAAGGAGTTGAGGCACAGCTACACTTTAAAAGGTTTTTTTAAAAACTGTTAAAATTCTGTAAGGAAGAAATATTCTTCTGTGGTCTCAGAATCTTAACGTATTCAGTATCAACAGCTGCTGGAAGTGGGGAGAGCTGCAGGTGGGTGCTGTTGACAGGATGAGAACCTCCCTGACACTGCAGACCCTCTCAGCATCTTCCCCATGTCATCACAGATATCTCAGGTGGTGGATCCACCCTTACCTGGCCAAGAGTGAACCAATAAAGTGCTTTAAGGCACATCATTTGCACTTGGTCCCACAGCTGCATTCTGCTCCTTGGGGCTGGAGAGAGCTCAGCAGGAGAGCACTTGTGCTGTGGAGAGCGACACACCATTCCCACTGTTCATCTCACCAGCCCTGGGTGCTTTCTAGCCCCATATGGATCTGAAAGAGGCCCTTGCCAGTGACTAGAAGAAAAAACTGATGCGAGAGGCCACTGTTTTGCAGCCTGTTGATGAGAATAATTTCTCTTCTTCTGGGAAGTAGGGGATGCTGTCAGCCACTTCCTGGACAACACCTGGTCGTATTTTGAGGCCTTGCTGGACAAGCTCGCTGACTACGCATTGCTTCACGTGGTGGTGCTTCAATGGGAGGAAAGGCACAACAAAATCAATGAGATGTTCATTAATGATCCCAGATTTCCAGAAGCCACCTGCATAAGGAAAGGAGGAGAAAGTTTTACCTTCAGACAGTCTCTGCAGTCCCTGCAATTAAGAGAGCTGCTTTGTGTGAAGCCAAAATACTCTGCTGAAGAGAGATCTGCTGGTTTTGTACAAGGAGAGGGTTGAATCCATCATTTGTCACCTCCCCCCCAAACAGACTTGTTCTCCAGGAATGGGGGGATTTAGCTTGTCTAGTCAGAATTTAAGCTCTGCTCCCTGTGCTAAGGGCAAAGCAAGGAGATCCAGTGGGGATCGATATAACTCAGTGCTGTTCTGGCAAGTGTGCTGTCTGCCAGCTTCCAGCCACAAATACCCCTTGTCTCCAAAGAACTTTCCTAGATATGGCAACAGGTCTGCTGGCTCAGAAGCTGGTTCCCTTTGCCAGGAAACCTCAAGGGGATCGCAGTTCCAATCCCTCAAACCCCCTTTTCCCTTTCTGGCTGCCTGGGAGGTGGCAGGTGGTGTGGGTGGTTTCCTAAAACAGGCCTGGCTGCCTGTGCTGGGCTGTGGGGCTACAGGAAGAGCTCAGCTCCATGGACTCACTCTGAGGGTTTTCAAACACGGCTTTGGAGATGGCTGGCTCCAGGTCCTGCAGGCTGATCTCCTCCCGGTCCTTGCGGGCACGCCACAGAGCCAATGTCACGTTGTTGATCTGCTCCCCTCCTGCATTGCTGCACAAGAATGAGAGGCTTATCCAGTGTGTACCCAGGAAAATGGTGTCTCAGGTGGCACCTGACACCCACCAGCCTGCAGAGTACAAGCCAGCAGCTCCCAGCTGCCTGGCCCAAAATAACTCCTGTAGAAGCAGCCAAACAACATGCAGAGGAGGCTTTTTCACACTCTCCAGATCTGTCTCTTCACAGTGAGACAGCATCTCTTGGCATTTGGAGAGGCTGAAGGCTTGGAGAAGGAAAGGCAAAACAAGTGTGTGCCCTGAAGCAGGTGTGACCTCTGCCCAAATGAGTAGCTGTGAGCTGGAAGGCCCCATGGAGAGGCCTCTCTCACCTGATGAAGATGAAGATGGCTTTGCGGTAGTTGGTCCCGTACACAACCCATGAGGGTCCCAGGAATGGGATGATCACATCAATCAGGCCTGGGTGCATCTTGTCCATCTCATCAAAGAGAAAGGCTGACCGTCCACAGTTTGTCAAGTTCCCTTGGATCCAGCGCCTCAGGCTTTCCTAGGAAAAACACCCACCAAGCTGTAAGGCAGCGAGATGGCAAGGGAGGCTCAAGCACCCCAGAGTAAAGGCTGAGGCAGGAGCTCAAGCAGAGCCAAAGGTGCTGAGAGCAGCATGTCTCTGCACAGCACCGCCCACTTGGAGCTCAAACAGCCAGTGCTGGGGAGGCCCCTTTATTCTGGGTTTCACACAGTGGCTGTTTACCAGCTTTATTAGCCCATTGTAGGTCTTTTATTACAGATTTAAAGAAGGAGGCAGCAAACTGAAGCTGGAGATTCAGACTCCTACGGTTCCCCAGGTTCTTCTCGTTCCCTGTTGTATCTACACAGTTCCCAGCTTCTTGCCAGCTCCTGTTCGGATGCAGAAACACGTGCCTGCACTGACCCAGAAGAGCTCTGGCTCTTTATCATGGCTGAAGGTACTTCCCAGCCCACACAAAACCACTCACATTGCCTGGGGGCATGTGTAACTCCTAATTGAAGCATTTCAGCCAGGAAGGGATTTACTTTTCCAAAAGCATTTCCTCTAAGGACACAATACAACAAATAACTTCTCCAAACACCCAGAAACTATAGATCCAGGTGTGCTGAATCCCCACTCTGCTGAGAATCTGGCATTTTGATTTCTCTCCTTTCTCAGCTTTAAGAGACAGAATAGCACCATGGAGAGTCTGGAGCTGCTGTTTGGGAACTGTGTGCTCTGTGAGGAAGGGATTACAAGTCTAGTGATATGCAGGTTTTTACAACCATCAGGCTGTTTGGAAAGCAATGGGAAATTTTCAGTTCCTTTCATCTAAGCCAAGCACTTTTGTTTGTGCATTCAAAGAGCCGTGTAAATATTTAAGAATGAGAACATGATCAGGGCAAGGACTGCTGTAGAGAGGACGAAAGTGATAACTGAGTATATCCCAGTTACTAGTGGATCCTTCAGCCAGTGTATGGAGACACTCACTCAGCTGTGTTTGTCTGAGAGGGTAAAACAAAGAGCTTTTATTCCTACTGCACTTCGGAAAACAGCTTGTATGCGTATGTACTGAGGATCAAGACAGACACAGCCAAAACCCCCCAGTCAAATGGCACTGCTGAGCGGTATCCCTTACCTTGTACTGCTCTATCTGCTCAGCGTGGGGGAAATGCACTATGGGGGAGAAGTGGTGAACATAGGGGCTCTGGAGCCCGCTCTGGAAGAGGTAGCGGATGAGCATGGAGCTCACGTAGGTTTTGCCTGTTCCTGTCGAGCCATGGAAGGACATCACGAGGGGTTTCACTGGATTCGGGTTCTCCAGGAACTCCCTCACCCCCTTCATCACCTGCTGCCTCACCAGGGGCTGCCCCACCAGGTTGGTGGCCAAGTCAAACTCCAGACCTGAAACGAAGTGAAACCAGGACTTGGAGACCGCGGGTTGTCATCGCTCGTCCCGTCCCTGGGGGCCGCCCCGCTGGGCCCTGTCAGCCCCGGTTGCTGCACGGCCGAGAGACCCCGCTCCCGGGAAGGCTCTCCTGGAGACGCGCTGGCTCCCGGGCTCCCCTCGCCTGCTACCTCCCGGCCTCGGCGGCTGCGCGCCCCCCG
>VWZW01003808.1:1319171-1351978 GCA_013397115.1 Edolisoma coerulescens | reverse complement strand
CAGCTCCCAGCGTGCCCCGCGCGGGGGCGGGGCCAGAAGGACGGGTGATGTAAAGGGGGCGGGGCCTGATCCGTGTCACCCCGCNGAACAAGCCCGAACACTGGTACCGGTTGGGGGCTGACATGAAAAGCATCTCTGCAGAGAAGGACTAGGGGTCCTGGTGGACAACAAGCTGTCTGAGCCAGCAGCGTGCCCTGAGGGCCAACAAGGCCAGTGGGATCCTGGAGTGGATCAGGAAGAGCATTGCCAGCCAGTCAGGGAGGTGATCCTGCATCTCTGCTCAGGCTTATATATCTATATGTATCTCTCTATACATAGGTCTATGTATATATATACCTAAGGGGGGTGCCAAGAAGATGGACCAGGCTCTGGTCAGTGGTGCTGCAGACAAGAGGCAATGAGTAGAAACTGATGCCCAGGAAGTTCCACCTGAACACAAGGCAAAACTTCTTTACTGTGCAGTGACTATGCACTGGAACAGATTGTCCAGAGAGGGCGTGGAGTCCACAGAGAGGTGGGACCAAATGACCCACTGTGGTCCCTTCCAACCTGAACCATTCTGTGACACCACACAGCCCTTCTCAGAAGGGCTGTCACTGGGCCACCATGGGGTCTGGGGCCAGGTGGGGCCAGGTTCAGCATGGTGGTTCCCCCCATCAGTCCTTCCCATGCTCTGCTTCCCTGGGGGGCTCCTTTAAAGGATACCCACAGGACAGGGAGTCCCCTTGAGGAACGGGATAAAAGTTTATTGGATGTAAGAACCAAACCCATGAGATATGTACATGTATTTACATGACAAAATGAATAAGCCTAATTATTTACAACAAGGACCATCCTTCACAAGTCTGTACATCAAGAAGTAATCGTGAAAACGTATTTACACATGGGATCCAGCAGCTGTGGGCAAGATGGAGATGGAAAAAAACAAAACCAAAGGGTGAGGTGAGGGGCACCATGTAGTCATGGACCTCAGCAGGGCTGGGTGGTGGAGGCCAGTGCTGGCCTGCCCAGACACTGTCTCCACCCTTCAGGGTAGCAGCGTGGACCCCTGGCTTGTGTCCTGAAGAGGTGGGTGGTAGATTTGAGGTGGCTGCTCTTCCTCCTCTTTGTCTCAAAATTGCCAACCTGTGCCTCAGTGCCTTTCTGGGCCTCCGCCTGGTGCTGGGTGCCTGGTCCCTTCCCTTGCCCCACAGGTCCCTGTGGGACGCAGGCTGGGAGCTGGGGGTCTCCAAGGGCCCAGGGGGTTACAGCTCGCTGAAGCGCACCGCTGGCTCCAGCTTGTGGGACAGGGCAGTGAGGACCTTGTCGAACTTCTCGTAGCGCTCAGCCTGGCTGCTCTCAGCCCCACGGCTGCCCCAGAGCAGTCGCAGCTGGAACTCGGTGCTGAAGATTTCCAGCAGCTCTGCTCTGCCCTGGAAACCTGCAAGAGGGAGAGTCAGTTCCCTGGGATGGGATCCCCTGCACCTGTGGGATGCTCCCTCCTGGTGCTGGAGCTGCACACTGGGAATGCGGCAGAGGGAAAGGGGCTCTGCTGTCCCCACTGCTTACCCTGCAGCTTCACCTCAGCATTGGTGTGGTAGAGCCCACCATGGTGGGCCACCATCCGTGCTGCCTCCAGGTGGGCCATGACCACCTCCACGCCGTTGTCGGTGGCCTCCCAGGACTCCAGGCTTTCCGTGAGAGCCTCATCCCGCTCCAGGAGAGTCACAAGGGGTATGATGTGGGGAAAGGTGGTGTTGGTCAGTGGTGGCCCTTCTGTGGAGAGAGGCACTGTTAGGACCCTGCGTGGCCCCGTGACCCTGTGTCCCCCTCCCCAACTCCCTGTGGAGTGCTCATGTAGCCAAACACTGCCATGAAGCCAGGCTGCAACCGTGCTCCCAGGAGAGGCTTTAAGGCTCAGCTGGACACAGCAGCTGCTGAGTCTATTCGATCGCTGTGCCTGGGGCCATTGCCTCGTCCAACACCAGCTCCTCCCAGCCGGGGTTTCTGGCTGTGCTGGGAAGGGAAAGCTGATGGCCCTGCTCAGGCTGCATTTCCCGGGGCTGCAATGAGGAGCAGGTTTGCAGACCACAGGGCACCAGGCACTAGAGATACATGGCTTTTCATCTTTCCAATTGGCTGCCCTGTCCCTTGGTTTGGCACTCACTGCCGTGCGAGCATGAGGGTTTGGCTCAGCTGCTGGTTTTATTTAGTTATGAAATGCTTCCTTGGGAAGGAAGGGGCAAACGAGGCCAGATGGGCTCTGCCGAGTGCTGGGGCGGTCCAGCAGCCAGAGGGGAAGTGTCTGGCACTAGCTGGGAGAGGGCCAGAGCTCTCAAACAGTGACGCCGTGCCCAGACAAAAGTGGGAAGGAGAAAGCAAGTGAGACAAGGAGAGTTGTTCCTGTTACCTTTCCCTTCATTCAGGCTCTTCAGGAATGGCTTAAGCTTCTTCTCATAGAGGATTGCACCCTCTGTGTGCCGCTGCCGCAGCACCATCCAGGTCTGCTCCAGCCGGGCGATCTGAAAGCAGATGGAGCAGGTAGAAGGTGCTGGGCAGCACAGCTTCCAGGCACCAGACAGAACAGCCCGACCCTGGAGCCACAGTCCCCATCCTTGCACACAACAGTGCCTGCTGCTCCAGAAAACAGGCTCCTCCACCAGTGCTCTTGGCCAGAGGTGGCACATCCCTGGCACTGAGGCTGGGCTTAGGATTTCTCCCCCTGCCCGTGCCCCAGGACAGCAACTTCCCTGCGTTGCAGCAGCCTTGAAGATGAGATGCAGGAAGGGGGCAGCCGTTCCACCTCCTTTGTGCAGGCAGGAAGCAAGACTTCCCAGCTGGGCTCAATTTAAAATTGAATTTTAATCTCTTTTCATCTTCCAAAGGGAGCAGTGTGGCCCGGAGACGCTGCTGCCACAGCCTTGAGACTGATTTGTATTGTACCGGAGGGCAGATTCATTTCCTCCCAGGAACACAGCCCAGCACAAAACAAAAAGCCCAACCACCGAAAAACAATTGGATCCTGGCAGGACTAGGCTGCCTGCTCCATGGAACGGATGGCTCTTCCCCTTCCCTGCTTGCATCCCAGCGGATGTGGCCCCATGCCTCCTACCCTGTGCATTTTCCCCTTTCACCCATCCCAATGACTGTTGGAGCCTGCAGGCCACAGGGAGAGGGATGCATTTTGAGCAAGGGGCTGAACACAGGCCATGAGGACTAAAGGAGTGTCCCCCTACCTGTGTCATTTCCAGGGCACTCATCACAGCTGCAAAACTGAACATGTTCCCCATGGTGCTCTTCAGCTCGGCAGCCAGCTGGATGGTTTTGTGGAGTAGGGCCGCCCGCTCCTCTGTGCTGCCTGTGCAGCCCAGGATGTCCACGGCAATCATGATGGACATAGTGTGAAACCTGCCAAGGGGTGAGACACAGAGCGGGATCAGCACGGGGAGGGGGGATGCTCTGGGGGCTTAGACAGGGCTCCTCCTCTCCCCTTCCCCATGCCAGGCTGGGAACAGCCAGGGGAGCTGGACCAGGCCGTGCAGGGCAGCCCGGTGCCATCATTTTGGCCGTGCTGTGCTGTGCCGTACCGTTCCAGCAGGTCCAGGCGGAGCTGGTGGCCGTGGGGAAGGGTGAGCAGCTCCATGCCGGAGCTCACCCCCATGAGCCGCTGCATGTCCACTGTCACACCCAATATCCGGGCGACCTGGCAAGGAAGGTGAAAGCTGATTAGACCTTTGTTAAATGAGGAGAGGCTGAAGTTTCCTCGGGCAGCCTCTTGCCCCAGCCCAGGTCTCTGCCTGCTCTGGCTGATACAGCATGGCAGAGCCCAGCAGGGTGCTCCAATGCTCAGGGGTTGCCTGATGTTCAGGGGTGCACTGATCCCTGCCAACCCAGATTGACTGGAGGGCAGCAGTGCCCATCCCTCCCTCCTGGCCCTGGCCGTACCAGGCAGTCCACTTTGGTGATGTGTTTGGCCAGTGTCTTCACGTCCACCTCTGCCAGCAGCTCTTTGACCTTCTTTAGCACAGTCATCTCCAGAGGTTTGTTATCCAGGGGGATGAGCAGGGACTGGAAGGCAGCAGGGTTGAAGGAGGAGGTTGTTTCCATGGTAGGGGGCACAAAGCCCATGAAGTCCAGCTCTGCTTTCAGCCTCTGCCCTGCCTCTGCTTCCCCAGAGCTGTTCTCCACAGTCCCTCTCTGTCCTTCCTCCACCTTTAGCCTCTCCACATAGCTCTTTGTTGGTAGCTGCTTGGTGTCGTGGGCTGGCCGATCCCTGCTGACGGGCGAGGTGGGGTGCAGCTGGCAGTAGTGCCCCGTGTCTGGGTCGCTGTAGCTGTTCACGGAGGGAGACGGGGAGGCGCGGGCGTACCCATGGCAGGGAGTCGAATGGGAGCTGTGGGCAGGGTCTGGCAGAGGTTTGCTGTTGTTCCCATGGCACAGTTGGGGTTCGCTAGACCTTCTTATGACCGGAGAGGCTGGGGTGATTCCAGATGCTTGGCAGGCATGTGGCTTTAGCCGTGTGACTGTAGGGAGCAGAGGAGACACTTATCAAAGCCTGGAGATGCACACATGTATAGGGACCACAGATGCAGCAGCCCAGGGACGTGGGGCTCAGGGAAAACCCCACTGCCAAAACAGAATAACCTGGTCCCAGGACAGCTGCACAACGATACAGCTGAGGACTAGCTGAGGTCCTGTCCCTAAGGTCCCCCTCCTCAAGTCCCTGCATCACAACAGTGCCAAGTCCAGGCTGATCCACAGCCCCACTGTCCCCAGAGGGATGGAGAGGGGCAATGCCTACCTGTGCTGTAGGCAGGTGATGCTGGGTTCTCAGAGATGGGGGACATCGGGGAGTGCAAGTCTTGGATCTGGTCCACGCTGACAGCACAGTTGCGAATGATGTCTCTGTGGTGGGGCAGGGACACGCTGGGGAGGGGGCAGAGGGCACAGGTTAGTCCCTTAAAGCAGGACCTGGGCAAGCACAGAGGGGCTGGGATGAGGTTTTGCTGCCCCAACACCTCCCTTGGATCATCACCTCCTTCCACAACTACCCATAACAAGATGAGCTGGAGCAGTGAGCATGCAGTCCCAGCAGCAGCTGGGAGCAGAAGGGGTCACTTCCCACTGACCCCCATAAATCAGAGACAGATCTGCCTACAGGAACCTTGGTCCTACAGAGGAGAGCAGAGCAACGCAACAGTATGCCATGCCAAGCCAAGCCAAGGTACTTGGGATTGGATGAGTTTGTTCCACTCCAGGGTGCTGTGGGGAAGTGAATCTAGCAAAGAAGTCACGGACGGTAGTTTCCTAGGGTTGTGCTGCAAAGTGGTATCTAACTCTTGTGTGTGTTACTCTCTTTCTACCTGGGAGCTCTGTTGGGCTGGTTAGGTGAACTGTTGCTCTGACCCAAAGTTTAGGAGAGCTGGAAAGTGCCTGGAAATGGCCCTTGGGAAGTTGCATAACAAGCAAGGAGGTCTTGGGCTGCTGGGGCAGCAGTGGTGGCCTGATGAAAACACTGTGTGTCAATGGTGCTGCAAAAGATGTTGAGTGTGGGGAGGGTTGCAAGGACTTATGGCAGGTAATTCACTGCCCTCCCTGCCGTGGGTGAGGGCTGGGCTGCTGTGATGTGGTTGGTCTTCAGCACTGTGCCTCAGCAGTGGGAGGAGGATGGGACAGCAGTGGCAGTGATAAGGGATTTGAGGAAAATGTGAGTGATGAGGAAAGACTGATGGATCTACGCTCTTCTTCTGGAAACTCATATGCTCTTCTGGAAGTCTGAGTGTTTTCCCAGACACAACAGTTGGTTGCCTGTTTTCTGCTGGTGCATTCTCACCCTGCCCTTGGGCTCAGAAGATCAGGGTGGTGAGAAAGCAGCTTGGCTTAACAACAGGCTGTGTCCTGCTAGAGGCAGGAGTAGATGGGTCTGCCCTTGGCTGCTGCATGTGAGGATACGTGTGTGGCCCTGCCTTCCCTGCAGGGCTCTGGGCAGCCTGGGACTGCCAAAAGTGAGCCATACAAAGGGAGTCTCCTCCTCCACCTCTGGAGAAGCCCAACTGGCCAAAGTTAATGTGAACAGCTCAGCTTCGTGAAGGCTGTGATCCAGGATCTGTGCAGACTCCATCAGCACAGCCCCATCAGTCTCCCCCTGCCCACCAGGCTTTCAGCTCTACTTGGTAACTCCTTGAAAATGCTGAATGGAAAGGGCTCTGAAACTAAAAGGGCCATTCAAAACCAAACAACAAATGCTGTCTTGGTGTCTGGGACTGATCTCATGTTTGCCTGGGAAAGCTCAGCTCCATGGCTCTAACAAGCCCTGACATGCTGGTAATCCTGGACTGGGTGATTGTAAAACACTCTCTGGCTTCTGGCCTGCGATGCTAAAGTCATGTCAAGACGCTCACTGGGCGTCTGCTGTGGTAGCTCAGCATGGCTGGCAGCCAGCCTGGGAGAAAACCCCAGTTCCAGCTGAGTACTGGTTCTTCCCCCCATGCCTCTGCTGGTCTCTTTCTTCCATCCCTGATCCCAAACCATCGCACTCAGAGAGCAGTGACTGAGCACGCCCTGCCTCATTCCTGAGGCTGATCCTCTACTCAGCTGAGCTGGGATGAGACTGCATGCTCACCTGGTTGGGCACCCCTCAGCCCTGGTGATCTTGTCTGCGGTCAGACCATCTGTCATGGTGATGCTCCTCCTCTTGATGTGCCCCCCTTTCTGGGTGGAGGGGCTGTGGGGTCCTCCGTGCTTCCCGTTGGCCAGCCCGTAGCTGGCTTCCAGGTAGCGCAGGGGGAAGGTGCGGTTGATGGGGCAGTAGATGATGGCCCCGCTCTGCTCCGAGACGGCCTTGCGGTTGCCCACGTAGAAGCGGACAAGGGCAGGCACGTTATCAAAGCTCTCCTGCTCGAAGAGGTACTGGACATGGGTACGGCCATCGCTGGACTTGACTGTCACCTTGTTGATCTTGAAGTGCAGCGGCTCGTTGCGCCAGCGGCACGTCAGCACGTAGTCGCCCAAGCTGGTGAGTGAGTCACGGATGAGGAAGTCGCCGTTCCTCTGCACAAGGCTCTCGGACACCTGTCGGGGGGACAGGGCACAGCTCAGCCACAGCCACACAGGATGGACCACAAGGCATGAGTGGATGCTCTGCTGGGACGTTATTTGGGGCACTGGTTTCTCCCTTCACCCCTGGCTCTGAGCCATAGGAGGGCATTTGCTGTGGCAAAATCAGGCAGCTCAGAGCTAATGAAGCCCTTGACCAGCGGTTTCTCAGGAGGACAGGCTGGTGGTTCTGTGTGGCCTCAGAGTGCTCTCCCACAACATTCCAAGTAAAGGGTGTCCGGAGCCACCCACCTTCCCCATCTCACCTCCCGGGGGATGCGGCCGTGGTACCAAGCATGGCTGCGCAGGTCGGTGCTGCTCAGCTTCAGCTCCTCTTCCAGCTCCTTGTGAAGCTTTTCTGGTGATGAGTCAAGGATGTATTTCTCCTTGGAGAACTGTACAGGAGAAGAGAGAATGTCAGGCAATGCAGCAGCGCAGGGACTGGGGAGGGAAGGGCTGGCAGGATCCCCACGTGGGGACTGTGGCACCTGCCAGGAGCACAACTGTCCCCAAAGGCCAGGTAACATAGCTGTGTGTGAGGATTACTGCTTGTGGCAAAGGATGTGGTAATGTGCCTGTTGATGGCCAGGTCCTGTCACCAGGAGCACTTGGAAGGTCTCCTGGCGGCATGTCCCTATCGTGCCTGGCCACCCGGTGCCTGGTGTGCTGCCCCTCTGCCCCAACTAAGAGCTGAGTGTGGCTGGGCAGGAGAAAACCTGCCCCAGCTCCCCCTTAAACATTTCTGGGGCTGAACTACCACGGGAAGCACTCTTTCAGGAGGAAACCTGAATTATTCCTCCTCCTTTAAACATTTACCACAGTTCCCCTTTCAAAGGGTTAACTCACTGTGTTTAGCCTGATGGCAGCATAAATAGTAAGGACAAATGTAAAGGGAACCTTCCGCATCCAAATTAGCTTTTAGAAATTAGCTTTCACCAGCACTGGTGCACCTGAGCCTGGAGGATGCAATTTGCCCCCTCCCTTCCCCTGGAGAGATAAGGGGCGATGGCATCATGTCTCTGTTAGCTGGAGCCTGCCTGCCTCCTTCCCTGCCTGCTGCTGGGCCGGTATTCCCAGAGGGCAAGCTGCTGGCGTGGAACCAAGGGATGTTTGGGGAAGTGAGCACAGGTTTGGGGTTCCTGTGTGCCTCACATGACGCTGGTTCTCCTGGTTGACCACAGCTCCTGCTGTGGTACCGACACAGCTGCGTGGTGGAGCAGGGCCTGTGAGCCAAGACTCCTGGGTTCCCTCCATATCCCAAATGTGTGCTGTCCTGAGACGGGGATACGTGCCTGCCATGGACTAAAAAGCTTGGATGGGGCTACTGGGGTTTCCTGTTCCTCTGCTCCCATGAGCAAGGGTGGCTGGGTGGCCTGGCTCGCCTCCAGTGGCAGTGCCAGCGTGAGGAGGCAGCGAGGGCTGACCCAGCTCCTTGGTGCCTGTCGGGGCAGGATTCTGGTGGTGTCTCACAGGACAGGCACGGGCTTGAAGCCCTGCTGACACTGCTCTGGCACTGCCAGAGGAGCAGGCTGGCACTCATGGCTGGCCTTGTGTGGCAGCTGGTTCCCCAGAGCACAGGGGGCTGCAGCCCCATGCCGACACATCAGGGCCTTGCCGTGGAGCCGACCTCTTTGCCCAGTGCCTCATCCTCTGTGTCTCGTATCGACTCCCTCTGCTCCTCTACTGGTTGTGAACAAGGGAAAGTGTAGAGCACTGTGCTGCTCTCCTGCCTTGTATCCAGTGCTCTTGTGGCGTTCCCGGGACCCCACGAAGTCCCTCAGCAGGACCCTGACCCCATGTCTCTCCTTCCCTGGAGATGTTCCATCCCTCTTGGTAGCTGCATTCATCTGCCAAACCAGGCAGAGATCCTGTCCTGGGGACCCTGCTCCAGCATGGGGAGATGGAAGGGGGCAGTGGCAAAGGGCCTGTGCACTGGACTGTGCTCTCCAGGGCTTGCCCCCACCAGCCTGGACCTGCCCTTATTCCTCCCTTCGTAACTCCTGTCAAGTCAAAGGTGCTGGGAGAGTGGAAGCAGCCTATGAAAACGGTATGGATTGAACTCTGACTTGCTCATCCAACCATGTTTATTCTCCCTATGAGAGGGTCCTGTTGTCTGGAGCTGCAGGGATGTGTGGATTGTCCCCCCTTGACCAGGGGCTGCAGGGAGCTGAGCACTTGCTGCTGCTTTGGGCCCTCCTGCAGACAAAGCCACCCCGTGCTGCTGAGCCCGATTAAAAATAAATGGTAGCCAGCAGATGCTGCAGGGGTCCGGCTGCCTCCTGGGGGGCCCAGGCCGAGCAGATGCTGTTTCCATGGTGACAAATCCATTGCCACGAAGCAGACCTGGCTTGGCCGAGGGATGGTGGGGGACCCTTGACTGCAGCACCCTCTCTGTGACACGGTTCCCCCCAAACTCTGCTGTCTGTGCAGGTGAAAGCCATCAGAGCTGAGCTGGGAGCAGCTTGGATGACAGCTCTCCCCCCACCACCCCTGGAGCAGGGATTAGTGCCTGTTCTGCTCAGCACTGTACATCTGGGTTTCCCTCCAAATCCTCCCCATGCAAATGTGCAGGATAACAAAAACACAAGCCCAGCTGAGCAGTGCCTGGTGTCTCCAAGCCCAGATTTGGGCAGCAGCTGGCTGGCATCCATGCCAGGAGCCATGAGCTAAGCTAGCAGGAGAGAACAGGAGGTTTGGGAGAGGCAAGGAAGGTTTTGCATCTTGCAGATAGGGGAGGGAGCCCAGTTGTGAGCAGAGGGTGCCAGGAGCCACCTTCTCCAGCCATGTCGAGGGCACTGTCCCTTCAGCTCCTTGGCTGGGCAGTGAGATCCCACCTGATTTGCAAGACCACCAAGAAGCCACTGCTTGGAGTGATTGTGAGGCTATAATGGCTGAGGAGGCAGCACGAGACTGATCATGGGGAGCCCTTTTCCTTGGTGTGATGTGACTGAGACTGGTCCTTATGGCAAGTCTCTCATGCTATTCCAACAAGCTGCCAAAATCAGCTGTCTGCTCCCCCTTCTGTGTGGGAACTGGGCTCCCCACAAGCCCTTGGTGCAAAAGACCCCTGTGCTGTGGAGGGATGTGTTTCCTCCTGAGCCCTTCAGCAGCACTCGAGTTTCCTCCACTCCGTCGGGAGTGTGTCTCAGAGGAGCCCGGCTCGCAGGCTGCCAGCTGGCCAGGTGCCGAGGCACTGGCAAGGCCTGGCATGGCACGGCCTGGCAAGGCGGCGCGGGCCAGCCGGGTGCTGTCAGGAGTGTGTAAGCAGATGTCTGAGCACCGTGCTGAAAAGGCACCGCTTAGCGCTCTTGGCCGTGCCAAGGGAACGTCTGAAGACGCACGGCCCCATGTGAGGTCTTGGGTGTGGGGAAAAGCCTGGACTCCTGTTAGCGTCTGGCTGGAGTGCATGGTGCTGGGCTCCTGCATGAAGTACCCCAAGGCCTCTTCCAGCTGAGCAGGAAGAAACGGGGATGAGGCCAGTTCTCCAAACCAGCCACACCAGAGAAACCAGCTCAGAAGCTGCCAGAGATGATGCCAAGCTTTGCTTGAGGAATCCCAACCAGCAGCCAAGCTGGAGAAAGGAGAGTGCCCTGACGGGCTGTTTCATAGTCCTGGGGCTGGGGAATCCTCTGGAGCAGCTATGCAATGGGGCAGCTACAATGAGAAGGCAGTTCCTGAGGCTCTCCATCCCTGCCTGCTTCCCTGACTCTCTGTGCTGCTTTCTTGATGAAGGAAGCGCTTCCCAGCTGAGTGGCAAGGACTGGAAGTGGTAGTGGAAGGGCAAGAGCTGCAGGGATGGAGGGTGCTGATGCCCGTGGTATGTGTAAAACAGCAGCTGTCGCTCTGCCTGCTCCGAGAGCTTCAAAGGCTGGCATTTGGCTTTCTCTCCTTGCAGAGGTAATCTTATAAAACTGGAACAATTTCCATTCTGCTTTCCTGCTCTCCCCTCCCAACCTGGAGGAGTTGCAGAGGAGGATGAAGTCAGCTTGGAGAGCAAGGTGTACTCACACCCCACCCTGTTGATAACATCTGACTAACCCCAAGGCACCAAGCACATCTGTTCTCCCTCCTGCTCATGCTGCCTACCCTGTGCTGGGACCCTTGCTAGGGAAATCCCAGCCCCTTCTGGAGTTCTCCACCCCTGCTCTGGCTGCTGGAGCAGCTCTGGGGCCTGGGAAGCAGAACTGTGAGGAAATGGAGTAACAAGCCATTGGGAACAGGTGTCTGGGGAAAGCCACAGACTTGCACGAGGGATCTTCTCTGCCTGCTCCACACCTGGCAATGGGCTACTTCAGTGATGTATTTTGGAGCAAATATCCTTGCTGAGCATCATGGCAAACCCAAGAACCATTCTGCCTGCCTGATGCAAGACTGCTGCACTCACCAGTCCAGGTACCACCCAAAAATGGTTACTCCACCCTGCACAACTACAAGAAAATCCCACCACAAACAACCCTCAGGTTGTTATGGGCTTGGTCTCAGTCTGCATGTCCTGCTGTGAGCCAGTCTGTCCTGCTGATCTTGATATATAAATGGAAAAGAAATCACTTGTTCCTCTGTCCTCTCTTGCAACAACTCTAGGAACCTAAACAGCCTCTGAAAAGGCATCAGCCTATCTGCCCACCCCATAGGTGACTGAAGGCATCTCTTGGTTATGTCACATCTCCATTAGTTCCCACTGAAGGCAGATCTTGGCTCAAGATCTTTGTTCTGGAGTTCAAAGCCCTTCCTAGGACTAGTCCTGGCTACCCTCATGGTCTCCTCTCCCCTTGCCCATGTTCCTTTGTGGCAGCTCTGGAGCAATTCTATCTCGCTGGCAGGGGTGGGGTGCAGCTGGCCAGGAACATCTGGGTGCTCTAAGGTGGGACAAGCACCCCAGGTTGTGTGGCAGGGTGGTGGAGTATGCTGCTACTGCTGCCCCGGGGGAGCAGGTCTCCAATGCAGTGATGGTGTGTGTGTATACACACATTTCCATCCATCTATATATTACTTATCTCACTCCAAGACGGCGGCAGCGGCTGCTGCTGCATCCCTTTTCGGAGCTGCTATTGGCCAGAAATGATGTCAGTGCTTCCCAGGCTGGGTGCACCGCCATTGGCGGTGAGCAGGGATGCGGCTGTCAGCTGGAAGCGCTCCAGTCATTCATGGGGACTTCAGTGTGTGTTTGCTGGGCACACTTGGACACAAATAGATGGTGAAAGATCTGGCAGAGTCAGGTGAGCACTTAGGGCGTCACTTTTAACTCTTTCTGGGGTCAGGATGGAGTGCCCTTCATCCCCTCTCACATCCCTGCCACGAGAGCCAGGTGCTCACCTGTCTCTCCCTTGTTCTGGCAGCAGCTGGCTGAAAGCACCCGCTCACCCCCTGCAATGTGCAGCCCAAGGGCATGTCCCCGTGTTGCTCAGTGGCCTTTGGACAACTGGAAAAAGCTCTGCTGCTTTTCCCTCTTCACCCCCACTAGCAATCAAATTCCCTGGCTTTGCACTGAGATCAGCTGCAATCATGACAAGACTTGAAATGCTGCTTCTGGGCTCTGTCTTATCCAGAATAATCTCTCTAGCTCGGCACCTACCTCGCTCAGCAGGAGTACTGAATAAGACTGCCAGCTGTCTTGGCTGCCAGCTCCCTTCCAACTTGCAGTGTACTACCGCTCATGCTTCAGACCAGAGCTTGGCTCCTGCAGTCCTAAACACCTTTGCTCTTGAGCTCAGTAAAGGAGGGAACCAATTCCCCCCACGCCCCCCTTGTGCGAATGCCAGAGTCCAAAAATAGAACACCTAGACTCATGCCCGGACAGTGGCAGTACTGGAAGCACCACAGGACAGGTGACAGATGGATCCCAGCTTTCTCCCACCAGTCAGACCAGTGCAGTGCAGCACAGAGATAGAGACCTGGACCAAGAAGCTGCGTGTTCATCTGGGCTCGATCTCCCTCCTGTGCTCAGTGATGCTCCAGGCACATGCCACCTTTTGGGGGACGCTAAATGCTCCCCTTCATGAGGTCTGCTGCAGGTGAGGGCTCCCTGCAGAGACTTTTCTGCCTGTCAAAGCGCTGGTCCGGGGGATGTGGTGGCTTTGGCTGCGTGGCCTTGGGCTACAGAGGGGCCGAGTTCTGCCCCTCGACCCGCTGCTCGGCTCACCCCTCGTTGAGCGCGGCCGGCGCGCTGCCCGCACCAGCTTCGTGTGAGCGGGAGCACCGCAGCGCTCCCCAGGTCGGAGCAACCCCCGGCCGGGGGTCCCCGGTACCCCTCCCCTGCCCGTGCCCCCGCCGCCTTCCCCGCGCGTGCCCCGGCGGCACAACGGCGGCTCCGCGCCGAGCACGGGGAGCCGCTGCGGTCCCACCGCCGCCCCCGCTCACCTGCACCTGCATGAAGGAGCCGCGGTAGAAGCAGCAGGCGGCCGCGGACAGGGCACTCCACAGGCTGCACCGCTCCGTCATGGCGCGGCGCGCCCGGCGGGGGCTGCCCCGGCCCGGGCTGCACCGCCGCTGCCTCCGCCGCCGCCGGGCTTCAATTTCAGCCGCTTTCCCGATTACCTCATCCCTTGTCGGCGGCGAGGGGTGGGCACGGTGCGGCAGCTCCGCCCCGGCCCGCCCCGAGGGACCGCCCCGGCTCCGGGGAACCGAGGAAGCGGCACCTCGGAGGGAAGAGGTTCCCCGGCCGTCTGCGCCCTGAGGCTGGGAACCAGCTCCTCCGAGGGGAACCTGCGCTCCCATGCCACAAAGGGAACCAGCATCCCTGAGGAGATCGGGCACCCCGGCTGCCTGTGCTCTGAGGGGAACTGGGAACCAGCTCCTCCGAGAGGAACCGGCGTTCCCATGTCGCAAAGGGAACAGACATCCCTGAGGGGATCCGGCACCCCTAAAGGGAACCGGCAATCCTATGTTGCAAAGGGAAGCAGCATCCCTCAGGGCATCAGGCACCCCGGCTGCCTGTGCCTTGAAGAGAACCGGCACCTCTGAGGGCATCGGGCATCCCTGAAGGGAACCAGCACCCCCGCTGCCGGTGCCCTGGAGTGGGACTGGTTCCTCTGAGGTGACTCAGCTCCTCAGAGGGGAATAGACACCCCTGAGGGGAACCAGCACCTCTGGCTGCCGGTGCTCTGAGAGAAACTGGTTCCTCTGAGGGAATCAGACACCCTGAGGAAACCCAGCACCCTTTTTCTCCCCATCCCAAATCTGCCTGCTCTCCCCAGTGATGCCCATGGATCAGGGACAGCCTTGTCCCCTCTTGCCCATCCTATCTTCCTTCGCCCCCACATGGTGATACCTTTCTGGGGGATACACCAGTGCCCACCTCACATGGCGGGGAGCCAGCCGCCTGTTTCCTGTGTAGGCTGTCTCCGACTTGTGTTTAATTAAGGCTCTGCTTCGGTTTAATTAAGGCCACAGTATCACGTATGGGATGTGCAAGGCAGCACTGATGACTCAAAGACTGCTCCAGCCTTGACTCTTGAATAAATCCCGCAAACCCCTGCCTGAACCCACTGCCAGCAGCTGCTCTGTGCTGGGGACAGGCAGGGGCTCCCCCAGCCCTGGCAGTGACAGGGACCTACACCTTGCTGTTCTTCCGTTCTTGCACCGTCCTGCACTGCACGGCCTGGATTTGGCTGTGCTTCGGTAACTGGGGGCTTCACCCTCCCATCTGCAAAGCGTGTCCTGGCCCAAGGGCCCCCATGCCTCCTGGGCGACACTGTGACCTCGGAGAGGTATTCCTGCTGCCACCGACCGCAGAACCCTGCTAATTAATTCAAACGAGCCCCTCACATTCCCAGGCAAGGAGACAGCATCCAAGCCTGATGAGATACAGGTCCCTGCTTGAGCAAGCAGCTCTTCCGCACAGAACAAAGAGCTCAGAGGTGCTGGCTGGGCTCTCACTCTGCCCCTGGTTTTGCAGGGGAGAGAGGAGACCAGAGAGCAGCACAGCTGAACAGCAGGACAGGGCTGAGGCGTGGGAGAACTGGTGGCAGCACGCAGCCTGTGGTCAGGGAACGTGGAGCAGCAGGTGCTCACGGGTTCCATGGGTGCCTGCAGCCCCACCAGCATGGGCAGGGAGCATGGACTCTCCTCCTCGCCTCCTGCCTGGGGCTGAGGGACAGAGCAGATGGCACTGTGCAGGGACATGCTGCTCCAAAAAAATGCAATGGTGAATCATCCTCCTGCCAGGGCTTCTCCCCTGTGATGGGCTCCATGGTTTCCTATTGAGGCTTTCACTGAGTGAGTGGGAGCCTCATGGGGTGTTGCAGGGTGAAGTCCTCCAGCTGTGCCTGTGCTGCCCCTCCTCACAGGGAAGCTGAAAATCCCTGACTGAGCTCTCATGAGGACGTGTGACAGCTTTACTGGTTGCTGCTCTCCCGAAAGGCAACGTCTTTCTGCAGCTCCTTCACCTGCACAAAGGCCGAAGCTGGGCTGGCTGGAATGTTGAAATAGAGAGCTGGGCGTGAATATCCCCAGGCAGCTTGGAAACACCAGCCCTTAGGCTATTATTAAAGCACATTAATTACCAAGTGCTTATTGATCCTGGCTTTCCAACCCTCTCTAGCTCCCGGCTGCACCTCTAATCAGGCCAGGCTTGGTGATAGGAGCACCAGCCCTGGCCGTTTTGCAGCTGAAGCTCAAGGGCTGATGTTTGGCAGATCCTTGGTGCACACCTGGACACAGACCTGCCTGTCAGCCTTTGCAACACATCCTCTTCCTCTTCCTGACTCTCTCTTTCACCGGCTCTTTTCTTCCTGTCTTTCCTTTGCTCACGCCTCACCAGTGTTTCCCCTCTGCTTGTTTCCCTCTCAGCTATATGGACCAGTGGCAGACCCCAGCCCCATCCTCCCTTGCTCCACAGGCAGGCACAGCAGCCTCTTTCCCACCCTGAATCCTGCAGGACCTGGGGCTGAACACTGCTGGGTGCTGAGCACCCTGCAGCTGCACGGGCTGCCAGCCAGGCACGGCGCCTGCAATCAGCTGGAGTGTCCCTGTCGTCCCGGTCACTCACACTCCAGATAATTACTTATTTGACTAAAATAGCTGCTGTCACTGCAGCCATCAGTTGCTTCTCTGACCAAAGGGAAGTGGTGTATAAATCACAGCCCATGGGCTGTTTCTGGACATCACGGGGATGGATGAGAAATAAAGGCCAGATAGCTTAGGTCCGGGATCTGGCTGGATGGTAGGGAATTCTCCTGGCTCACCAAAAAGTACTTGATCCCAAAGGCAAAGTCATACCCATTTCTCCCCACCTGTATTGTTTTAGTCCATGACCTGTAAAATGTGCCCGTCTCTGGGTGCACATATTGACAGTGCCAGGGAAAACACCCCAGACTATTCTATCCTCCCCTCACCCCTCCTTGCCCTCACAGGAGTTGCCTGTGCGAGCAGTTTTTCTGCACATCTTGAGGTCCCCATACCAGGGCCCTTCCCTGCAGAGGCTGGTGTATTGGCTTTGCAGGGGAAAATGAACTACATCACAGCCAGACCCAATACACCCAGTCAGAGCTTTGTTGTCCTGGCACACGTCCCACTTCCAGCCCTGTGAGCTCCCATTCTGCCAGTCCCACATAGCTTAAGGGCACAGAGAGGAGAACATCCCACCCAAGGGACTGCTCTGCTACACGTCAAAAACCTCATCTGACCGCAGTGCCCAGAGGCTTCCAGTTGCCAGACTTGGCGTGTGGGGTCCTCATCAGCCCCAGGGATGGATGTGCAGGGAGGTGACCCCTGTTAGAAGTAGCAGATGAGCTCAGGGTCCAGCTAGCTCTCTCCCAAGCTTGCCAGCTGGTGCTGCCACAGGGGGTTCCCACATTTCTATGTCTGGCTACAGCCACCACCAGGAGCCCCAAGTCCAAAAGATGAAGGTGCAGGGCTCTGTGCTAATTAGACCACCCAAGTTGGGCACCTCAAGTCGCTTCTCAACAACCACATCTGCCCAGTGGCAGACTGGATTAGATCCCCACTGGGCAACTGGACTCAGGAAGCTCCAACCCTCCTTAAACAAACACCCCAAAGGCCATGGCATGGCAGTGACCACCCTGTCACTTCAGTTGGTTTCAGTGCTCTGTGCCCAAACCTCACAGCATCCCTGCCACCACTCCTCTGTGCCTGCCTGGCACCTCATTGTGCCAGCAGCCTCCTGCAAAAGGGCTGCTCTCCTCCAGAGCCAGGCGCCTCACTAATGAATTTCTGGCCAGACATGAAGAGTCCTCAGGAATGTTAATAGTTTGCTGGAGGATAAGCAAGAGATTTGGAGAGATTTGCACCAACTTTCATGTGACAGCCACAAAAGTGGCTCAAACCCTTCCGTTTCTTTACATGGGGGCGGAGGGAGGAGGCTGCATCTGTGGGCGTTCGCAACTATCTGGGAACACGAAATGCAAGCAGCTCCTGTGCATTTGGGGGGGACCATGTAGGGTTTGTGTCTCCTCTGTCTTCCCTGGCCTTGCCAGAAATATCTTCCAGGGCCAAAGAGGGAGCCCAGAGGGAAGGAGGGGTGCAGAACTGAGCACCCTGCTGGTGTAAGACCTGGACAGTTCCAGGGCCACCATCCCCTCTCCACCCCTGGCACCCAGCTGGGACAGGCTGTGATCATGCTCTGTGTCTTACCTTCACATATTCACTGCCAGACTCCAGGCCATCGTGGTGGCTAAAAGGAAGAGGAACAATAAAAATACATAAGTAAAGGGCAGTAAGTTGTGACATTCAGGTCAAAGGCAGTGGTGGCACAGCTGGGGGAGCTGGGGTCTGCGCCCCTTGTCTTGCCACGGTGCCAAGAGCATGGCCATGGTTTTGGGAAAGGTTCCCAGGGCCCCAGCAGTGTTCCTGCCTGCTCTGTGCCCACTCTCAGCACAGGGCTTATCCTCCCTAATGCGATCAGGGGAGAATGAGGCCTTTTTAGGGGATCTCTCCCCAAATCGGCTTGGGACCGTGTGAGCTGAACCAGGGAGACCCAGCAGCCAGGCCGAGGTCCCTGCAGGTCACAGTGCTGGGGGATACATGCCAAGGTGAGGGGCCCTGTGTCCTGTTCCCTGGCAGAGCTGCATTCCCAGTAGGCAGCTGTTGGGACACGCTACCCAGACAAGCATTTCTGACTTTTTCTATGGCTTTGTGCGACCCTACAGAATTCAAACTCCCACCAAAGCTAGACCTGAACTGTGATGTCCTGACTGGGACTGCTTTTCATGCTCTTATAGGTCCAGGTATGTGTCTGTATGGAGGCATCCCAGGGGAACAACAGAGAGTTCAAAAGGAGAGAGGCTGTAACAGCCTGAGCTGGGATGTGCTACCTTGAGGTCTCACCTTTCAGAATAAAATACAAAAATCCAGACGTCTTTAACCAGAATCCAGAACCCATTGCCTCCCCAGTGCCAAGCTTCAGTATGGACATCCTGCTGTTTGCCAAGGTCGCTTGCTTGAGCACGAGGCAGCAGCAGGGGCCTGGGGATGGCAGGCTGCCACACCAGCACAGGCAGCTGCAACTAAGGAATAACCAAATCCAAGGGCATCATGGACCTGGGATGTCCCTTCCCTGCCAGGAGCCACCTCGTCAGGCACACACTGGGAACTGCTGAGGGTCCTGCACACAACCTCCCCCTGGGACCCACACTGGTAGCAACCATGGGGAGCTAAATTCCTCCTCTGTGGGCTCTCTCCAGGTTGAGGGTGGTGCCTGGTGGCCTCCCCAGAGGGAAGCAGGGATAGCAGAGGCAACCACTGCCAGACATTTTTCCACTGGACATCCCCCATGGCATTACAATGGGTTGTGACAGGGTCTACATGAGCCCCTCATAGTGTCCAGCCCTCCAGAAGACAATTCCCACTTCTGGAACCCTCGGAAGTCTTTAAAAAACATGTGAATGTGGCATTTAAGGACATGGTTTGGTGGTGAACATAGCAGGGCCGGGCTGACGTTTGGACTCAATCTGAGTGGTATTTTCCAACCTTAGCAATTCTGTGATTCTCCAAGCCCACACTGCAGAAACCGCATCCCCTGATGTCCAGCTTGGGAGGGGAAAAAGGGACTAGAAATCAAACCCATACTTTTTTGGAGGTGAAGAAAATAGCGGAGCATTTGGGAGCAGGGATGGATGCAGACTCCCCTGAGCAGCTGTGGGCTGCCTGCCCGCGCCGGCACTGTCTCTCCAGGCTGTTTGCCCTTCACATGCCGCAGAGCTGCCTGGCGCTGCGAGAGCCGTGAGAAAAACCGGCAAGAGGATGGGGAGCCTCTGGGCAGGAAATCGGGAGCATGGGAGCAGCTGGGAGATGCTGCGAGGGCCTGGGCAGGAGAGGCCCCTGTGCCGGGGAAGGGCAGCAGCTGGGACCGCAGCCCCCCTGGTTCTGCACATTCCTGGAGGAAACGGCATTTTTGGGGGCAGACGAGTGCCTGGGAGAAATTCCAGGGCTGCCTTTGGAGTGCAGCCATGGCTGAGCTGCTGGGACTCGGAGCTACAGCAATGGTATTGGGGAGTGGGGGTTTGGTGGGGTGGCTGTTCCCTTTGGGCTCGGGAAGGCATCACCAAGACTTGCAAATGTGCCAAGCTCCAGGCTGGCTGCTGGGAACAGTCCAGGAGGATCCTTGGGTCCAGCCCTGGTTTGAAGCCCAGGGTCTGCCTGCCTTGGTGCACTGGTGCAGGCTGTACCCCAGGGGAACCAAATTTGGGCACCTCGTGCCTCAGTTTCCCCCTCTGTAGAGCTGCCTCCAGGGAGGTTTTGGCTGGCAGCGCTGCCAGAGGGGTCTGCAGGGAGTGTCAGGCAGTGCCTGCGGGAAGCAGCATTTCCCATGCCTCATGCACGGCCGAGCGCACAGGGAAACCAAGTCACGTCCGCCCTGTGACCTGCCAGCGGTCATCTCCCGTTAGTCAGCGTGTCTCTGCTGGAGTCACAGCCTCCGCCTTACTCTGAGCAGCTCCACAGGCTGGGTGCCACTCCCTGTCCCACAGCAGCACAATTTCCCCCCTCATAGGCCTGATTCTGGGAAAGCCCTCCTGCGCACGAGCATCCCCAGCCCATCCTGTCTTTGGGACTGTCCTTACCAGAAATACTCCGGGGGGCGCAGGTGAAAATGTGCCCCAGGGCCATGTTTGTTCCCCCCCAGGGAACATGCTGCTGCCACGGCCTGGCAGGAACAGACTGTCCCCATCCCCAGGGATGTGCCTGCGCAGGAGGAAGGGCTGGGGCGCAGCATTATCCCGGTCCCACTTCCTCCCACCCGCCCCACAGCGGGGCCTGGCCTTGGGATGGATCTGGCAGACGGCTGCTCCCTGAGCCAGGGGCTGTGGCAGGGGCTCCAGGTTAGAGTGTGGAGGGGCAGAAATAATGCTGATGCCAAGACCTGCTCTTGTCACTCTTGTGCCTCAGTTTCCCTGGCAAGCAGCAAGGCTACACCCATCATCAGGGAAGCCACACAGGATGCAAAAAAGCATTTGGCCCCCACTTTTTGGGACCCCAAGTCCCCATTCCCCAGATTCAAGACATCCAGATGACCCATCCATGTTCCCCCGCTGCTTGGTTCCCACCCATGCTGGCTTGGGATCTAAGTAATTTCTGGGAGACGGAGGGTCTGGGTGAGCCCTCTGCACCATCCTCGAGGACTCTCTGCCACTGCTGGTGCTCTGTGCTCACCGAAGGATGTGGCAGTGCCACCAGCCCCCCAAACCTCCAAGCCTCTGGCCCTCCGAGCTGGCCACAGCCCCTGGCGCCGGGTCTGCTGTGGTTTCAGCAGCTCTTTCCTCGAGCAAACACCACCACGGGCTGGGGGCCTCGGCATCCGAGCAGCGGCTCCGGCATCTGCGTGAAGTTTTGTGCCCGCCCGAAGCAAAGCCCCTTCCCAGCCTCTCCCTCCCCATCCCCTCCGCTGTGCCGGGGTGCGAGGGCTGGCCGGGGGGCCGGGACCCCTTACCTGCCCTGTCCCAGGGTGGGAAACCTGCTGCCCAGCGCTGTCATCGGCCCTGCGGGATGCAGCAAGCGCCTCTGCTCCGGGATGGGGAGAAGCTCTCCCGCGGGCTCTCCCGCCTTGCACTGAGCGCCGGGACTTCGGGGCGCGCAAGGCGGTGGTGGACCCTCCTCCTTCCCGTCCCAGCCCTCCTCCGGCCCTCCCTGCGCGGCCGGCAGCAATGTGTGGCCGGCACAGCCCGGCTCCCGCCGCCGGCACGAATTTCTCCTCCTCACCCCGCTTACCGGGGCCACCCGCACGTCCCGAACGCTCAGTGACAGGAAAAGGAGCCCCCGGCCCCGGGACGGTGCAGGGGGAACAGGGACATCAGGGGCCACTTGAGTGCAGAGAGAGGAGAGTCAGGCCAGGGAAAGGGGGAGAAATGTTTTCAGGAGAAATTTGGAGTCGCCTTTGCCTGTGTTTCCAGTCCCACACACCCTGCTGGGCTGGGGTCGTATTTGGCCCCTTATGCCCAGATGCCCAGGGGCAAGGGGCTAAAAATCCCTCTGGTTGATTCTGTGGTCAAAACCCTCCAAAAAATCCACCCCTCATCTCAGAGGGCTGAGCCTCCAAATTGCCCCGGAGGGGGAGATTGTGCCTGGAGTGGGGGGGTTGTGCCCAGAGTGGGGGTTTACTGGCAGGTGATGAAATGGGAACAGAGTGTCTGGTTTCAGGATTTGCCCCTGTGCCTTGGGAGAGGCAGTGCTGCTCGGGAGAGGGGGAAAGGATAGAAGGGGTGGAAAAGAGGAGAGTGAGAAGCAGAGGAGGCTGTAACAGTGCTGGTGTGAGCTCTCCGCAGCAACACATCCTGGTGCTGGAACGCAGCCGCCGCCGGACAAAGAGATGCCGGGGCAGAGCAGGGCTGCGAGACGTTTCCACCCCGTCCGGAAACAAGAGGGAGCAGGAATCCCACAGGAAACCTCGTTCCCATGGAGCTGACCTGACCATGCTCCAGCTGTGCTGTCCCATCGGCCAGGTGCATCCCGCTGGCACTGTGAGCACGGGGGGACATTGCAGTGACCCTGTTGCGTCCCAGCCCCCTCCTCTTGCCCTGGAGGGGCAGAAGGGGGGGTCTTGGCAGAAGGCAGAGCAAACCTCAAAGGGCTATACCTGTCTGGGGAGATCTTGTCAGGATGCTCTTGTCCCTTTTCCAGCAGATCCCTGTCAGTAGTCTCTGCTCCAGCTGCTGCGTCAGGACTTGTGGTTTGGCTGGGGTTTGGAGCCAGGCTGGAGCTTGGTGCCTCTGTCCTAGGGCAGGAGACATTCCCCACAGGCTCCTGGTCTGTCCTGGCCTTCGCCGCCTCCAGGGTGTCCCCAGGCTCAGCCTCTTCCTCCTCCTGCTCTGCTTGTCCAGCAGCCAAGGGTGAGTCTGTGCCTGGGCCAGGGGTGCTGGACATCTCAGGGCACTTGAGGCTGGCGAGCTGGACTGTCTGGGGGTTCTTGTTGTTGGGACTCCCTTTCTCCCGGCAGTTCTGGCTACTCTTGTCTTTGCCCAGGCTCTTCCCTGCCTTGCCCAGATTCAGCCTGGGCATGGTGCCCATATGGCTGTACATGTCCGATGACCGGGCGTAGGGACCAGGGCTCTTGGGCACGGTGTTGAGATCATCCTGAATGCTGTCAAAGGGCTCCTCTAGGAAGCCGTGGGGAGGCGGGAGATGTGGCCTGAGACTCTCGGGAGAGCTGGGGACCACAGACACGCGCCGGAAGGTGAAGGAGCGGGGGATGCTGCTCAGGCTCCCAAAGCCTTTGAACTTGAAAAACTCTGGCAAGGAGAAAGGAGTGATGAGTGTGGGGTTACTGATCGCACGGTGTGATGATGGAGGGTCCCAGAGCCCCTGGTCTTGGGTTGGGGTGGGCATGGTCACCCTGTTACACCCACATCTGCAGTCCCAGCTTGGCATGACATCCCTGTGGTCTGGGGTGTATGTGATGCTGCTTGAGGCATCTCTGCTGGGAAGCTGGGAACTCTGCCCTGGTCCCTCGGGGAGCAGAAGTCTCCTGTGCCCTGGCAAATCTAATGGCTGCATCTTCCCACTGCAGCTGAGGGGTAAGCAGGCGAGCAGGCAACTCTAGAAATGATTTCAAATACTTTCCTCCTGCCCTCCGCCTGCCTGCTTCCTCCGGGGGACTGTGGGCAGGGCTGTGCCCATCCCCACAGCCTCAGGGCAGCCCTGCAGGATGCAAGAATGGGACACGCAGCATCTCCCCAGGGAATGGGGGTCCTGAACGCACATGACCTGCCCACATGTGTATGTCTCGCCAGCACGGTGGAGCAGGAACCAGCCGCAGGCGCTGCTGCGGGCGGGAGGTAACCTCCCCACTTCCTCGCCCGGCCCCTCGCCAGCTCCAGCTGCCACCTGCAAGTGCTGAGCACGAACATGTTCGCCAGAGAAATATTTATAACTCCGGCGGGCGGCTTTTGCATTTCACACCCGAGCTCCAGCTCAGCTCTGTGTGCCACTGCAGCGCAGCCTTGGATGGTGCTGGTGCTGGTGCCAGTGTCAGTACGCAGGGTGAGCCAGCCTGTGACCGCAGTGCTGTTGAGCAGTGTTTCTCAGCCGGCCCCAAGTGCTGTGCGTGGCCACTGGGGGTTTTGCAATGTTGATGCCGCCCTGGGGCTCTGCAAAGCGTGGCAGATTTGCCGGGGCAGGAAGCGACACGTTGCAGAGGTGCTGAGCAAGGACCCGGGTGTCTGGGGCTGCTCGGCCCTCGGATTCCCACCTCCAGCTGCCATCCATGAGCTCTGCGGGGCATCCCTGCATCTGGACAGGGCAAAGGGGCTGCATCCCAAAAGTCCCTCTGCAAGGCAGAAACCTCATGGCCTGAGTGTAGTTAGAGGCAAAACTACTTTGCGCTAAACATCCCCTTGGAGTCCAAGCATCTTCTGCTACCTGCTGCTTCTGATGCTGCTGCAAGGTGGGAAAGGCAGCACTGGGGACTTTCCCCATCTCCCCACCACTCCACCACAAAGGAAAATCCCAGCTGGGATGGGGTCGTGGGTTTGGCCAGTGGAGGGATCCCAGGGGAGCGGAGGGACTGGCCCCCCTCTGGCGCTGGCCCCGCAGCAGGAATGCAGAGAGCACAGCCCAGTGCTGGGAATGGGGTGAAGGCCTCTGCAGCCTCCCCCGGGGTTCCGGGGGAAAGCCAAGGTCTGTGAGAAAGTGCAGAGCTCGCTCCCAGTGGGTATTGAGCACTTCCTCCCAGAAGAGCCAGTGGGAATCCATTCCCAGGCTCCCACCCCAGCTCCTCTGTGTCACCCCTGTCCCTGTGCTGCAGGAGCACCCTGGGATGAGGGTCCTAGCCACCCTCGGCCCCCAGCACCAGCTGGTACCCCAGCTGTGCACCCTGAAGGGTGTGATTTAAGGAGTGAAGACCTCCAAACCCTGCTGTGCATCTCTCTGGTCACATCCCAGCATCCAGCACACGGCTGGGCTGCAACAGATTGGTCCCAGTCCCAGCACCCAGCTCCCAAGCCAGCACCCAGCCTGGTGGATGGAAATCCCCAAAGCCCCTCACCCCAATGAGTTTCCTAACAAGAGCAGAGCCTGTCACAGCTCCAAACATCCCTGGACGGGATGACCCGGGGAGCGTGTGAGCACACTTTCACACTCACACTAACTCTCACACATGCTCCTACCCACCGGGATGTCCAGGTGAGCACCCCATTGCCCACCCACCCTGTCCCGTGGCCACTTACTGAATTTCTTGAAGCCCCCTCGTTTCTGGCCCTCGGCCATGGCCGTGCCGGTCGGAGGCCGCGGGGACCAAGAGGGACAAGAATATAACTGTGAAGCCCTTCCCTGCNTTTCCTCCCGTGCTGTCATCTGCTCCCCGCTGCCGTGCCTGCCCGCCCTCACTCTGTCCCCACAGCTCCTGCAGTCCCCCTGGCTGCTCAAGAGCCACCTCTGCACCCCAGTTTGGGAATGTCTGAGTGCCAGCCCTAGAAGAGGGTGCCAGCCCCATGGAAGAAGGTGCCAGCCCTAGAGGAGTGTGACAGTCCTATGGATGAGGTTGCCAGCTCTATGGATGAGGCTCCAGCCCTACGGACGAGGCTCCAGCCCTGCAGACAGGACTCTGCTGTGCACATCTGGTGCTCAGCCCCTGTGGGGTGAGAGCTGAGTGGCATCACTGCCAGCATGAGCACTCCCAGCTGGGGACCAGCTGTTCTCTCGTGCTGGGGACAGTGGCGTGCTCCATAGGAGTGTCTCCATGCAGGACAAGGTGGCCTGGACCCAGCAGGGATCCGGTGTCCGTGTTTCCCATTCCCAGGGAGCTGGTGGCTCCCATTCCCAGGGAGCTGGTGGCTCCCACGACTGGGATGCTGGCAGCCACCTCTGTCACAGCTCTGTCCTTGGCTAACTGCGCTCTCCACTTTGGGGACCAGTTCAAACAGCCCCAGATCGAGCTCTTCGTCCTGCACCTGAACACAGCCATGGCCGGGGGAGGAACTCAGGGTCCCCTCAACCAGACCCTGAAGTCCTCCTGCAGGAGCAGAAGTGCTTTTTAACTCCTGACGTGTTTAAGCACACACGGGGCACAGGGAAGCGCGCTTTAGGGCCACCAGCAGCGGGGACCGCTCGGTGCTCCGGGCCACGCGGAGGGACAGCCGGGGGTAACATGGCGGCGGCCCCGAGGACTGCAACGCCCACAAGGCCCCGCGCGGCGGCTGCCGGGTCACGTGACTGTACGGCCGGGTCACGTGGCGGAACGGGCGGGACGCGGTGCTGTGGTAACGGCGCGGCCGCCATGGCCAAGCAGTACGACATGGTCGAGTGTCCCTTCTGCGACGAGGTCTCTAAGTACGAGAAGCTCGCCAAGATCGGGCAGGGCACCTTCGGGTGAGTGCCGCGCCGGCCCCGGCCCTCCCCAGCCTCAGGCCTGCAGCCGGGGCCCAGCTGCGCGGCCCATTTGCGCCAGCCCCGGGTGCTCCTTGCTCGGGTGTCCTTTCCCCGGTCACCCCTCTGGCTTCAGAGAACCAGTGTGGCTCCTGGGCCCTCTTTTCCCCAGCCTGAGACCCCGCTCTGTCCCAGCTCTGGCAGAGCAGAGTTAACCTTGAAAACAGTTAGGGGTAGGGACCTGTAACTTGGCTCCAAGTGTTCACCTTGGCTCCAAATGGGCAATCTTTTGCTCAAAATGTGCTGCGTTACTGAAAATCCCTGTAAGGCTGCAGGAGCTCTGGGCTCTCTATTGGTTCAGTGAATCCTGAGGGCCTTTGGGCCAGGGGGAGTGTGGCTATATTGGCTCAGCACAGAGTTCTCTGTACGGTGCTTTCGTGTGTCTTGTTTGGGCTTGTTCCTTGTCGGGAGCACCTGGCTTCTTTCTCCTTGTGCCGCTCACAGATTTTTTTCTGGTTTTTTTTACAGGGAAGTTTTCAAAGCCAAACATCGCCAGACAGGCAAGAAAGTAGCACTGAAGAAGGTGTTGATGGAAAATGAGAAGGAAGGGGTAAGTGTGGGGCATGGCTGGATTGGGCCTGTTGTCAGCTGGGCTGCAAAGGCACATGGCAGCAGTGAGGGGACTGGGCTGCATGGCATGTCTGCTGGCAAGTGACACTTCCCATGTGTTTCTTCTCCTCTGGGAAACCCCAGCACCCCCAGCACAGGGCTCCACACTGGCTGTGTTTGTGGAAAAACTGGGTGATGTGTGAAGCACATGCTCAGGGGTTGGGGAGAGAGTTAACAGCTTAAACAGCAAAGGCAGCAGCCATAGAGGCTGTTCTGCAGCTCAAGCTGGGCTGTACCATGTCCTGGTGTGAATGTGGAAGGTGAAGAGAGGAGAGCGGGACCTGCCAAGCTGCATGGTCACACCTCTCCTGTTCTCTAGGCAGAGATGGCCTGGTCTCCTGCACCTCCAATCTCCATTCTCTCTTTCTCTTTTCCAGTTTCCCATCACAGCCTTGCGAGAGATTAAAATCCTCCAGCTGCTCAAACATGAGAACGTGGTGAACCTCATAGAAATCTGCAGGACCAAAGGTACTTTGCAGGGTTCTCCCTTGTGTTAATGATGGCTTTTTTGAGCCCTGCTGAGCAGGTAGGTGTCTTGGGACACGCTGGGAGTGGGGTGGTCTAGCTGAGCACGGGCCTCTGTTCCTGCCTATGACATGGGGTGACAGGTCACTTATCTTGGAAAAGAGTTCCTAAATGATCAGGACGTTGCTGAAGCTCGGCTGGAAAAAGCTGTTGTAGTCCTGCCAGGATAGGCCTGTGTCATGGCAGTGAATGCTGCCTATGCTGGGAAACTCCCTTCTGAGAGGCTTTAAATGAACCAGCACTGGAGAGACTTTGGAGCAGAGGCTGAGCCTGGAGCTGCCTCTTGGTTGGCTTGTGATGGTTTGTGGCAGCTCTGAGCTGATGACAGAGCTCCAGCTGAGGCTCACTCAGCATCTCTTTCTGTGGGTGACATAACTGCTTGTGCTGGGAGGACTGGGATTCCACATGGGCAGTTCTGAGCTGCTCTTCCACCTCCTCACTCCCACCTGATGCCATGTGCCCCCACTGCTTCGCAGGCTCAGCACACCTGGCCTGGCTCTGTTTCCAGTGAAACTGCTGTATAACATTTGCTAGAGTTTATATATCATTCTCTTACATGGATTTGCACTGGCAAAATACTTTGGAAAGTGAGAGTTGATGTTACAGGCTGCCCTTCCCTAGCCAGTCATGTCAGTGAAATAAAAACAAAACTGACCAGTATCTGGTGTTTTTTAAAAAGTCCAGTCACTGAACGGGCAGAAATCCGTGGCCTAGGACTGGGAAATTTAAGTTACTCCAGTACTCAATTGTGTATAGATTACTGTCTGAATAGGTATGAGTAAAAACACCAATGACAAGTTAATTTTTAATTCACTGCGTGATTAAAAGAGCTGCGACAATTGGGTGTCTGGCATACCAAAAGTAAATATTTTTGTAGACATGTCATTTGTTCCCTTTTTGCTTATGTTTTGTTTGTGTTCCAGTTTTCATCCAAATCTACCTTGACCTCAGTTTACAGCAAGGTAGAAATGTTTCATTTACCGTTCTCAAATGTGAGGCTTTTCTCTTTTTATGTTGGAAAGGTGTGTTTGGGGCTGTGTCCGTGTGAGGAACTGCAAACCCAGTGTAGCAGGCACCCTCCTGGCTGGAAAGGAGAGCAGTGTGCTTCTGTGGGGGCTAAGCTTTTCCAGTTGGAGATGCTGATCAGCAGGTTTTGCTGATTACAGCTGATGAAAATCAGCCCTTATTTTTAATAATGTTTTGCGTGTGTGCTCTAGGAACAAGATTGAAATCGATTGCTTCACTTGAGGTCTGCTGTCATTGACTTCAAATTGCAGTTGGAGTTTTATATCATTTTGATCGAGATCAGTCCTTTTTTGCAGATGCTGTTTGCGGTTGCAGGAAATCTCACTTTTTAGTGTGAGATTAGACAGATTTTCTGTGTTTCTGCATTTTTCCCGGGGCTGTCTGTGGGTGCCTCCTCTATTGCTGGTGCTTGGCTGGCAGCCACAGCTTGCAGGGAAGAAACCCCACAGCTGTTATGTGCCCAGAGCAGCACGAAGTGAAGCTTTCAAAGGTTGCCATGCCCTTTCCTTGCCTGTCTGATGATTCACTGCACCAGTCCTCATCTCCTGTTCTTGTGTTGCTAGTTTTGCTCAGTTCTTCTTTAGGAAGGATCTTGAGGCCTGCAGGCTGTCTGGTTCTCTATGTTCCCGTGCCCTGAGATTCTGTGTAGGGGGTGTTGTATGAGCAGCAGGGTGGTGGGAGGTAAGAGGAGCTGTGACCTGGTGAAAGGTGCCTCACTGACAGCCCCTCGGTGCCTCTCCTGCAGCTTCTCCGTACAACCGGTGCAAGGGCAGCATCTACCTTGTGTTTGACTTCTGTGAGCATGACCTGGCTGGCCTTCTCAGCAACGCCCATGTCAAGTTCACACTGTCAGAGATCAAGAAAGTTATGCAGATGCTCCTGAATGGACTTTACTACATCCACAGGAACAAGGTAATGGGACAGACTCCTGCTGTGCTCAGAGGGTGGCTTTCCGAGGAGCAGGCTTTCCAAGGAGCAGGTATCTTAGCACAGGCTGGAGGGAAATCCTTGTTTTCCATCTCTGCAGCCTCAGCATTGTGCTGCCCCCAGGCACTCAAGGAGGGCACTTTATTCACTTAACTCTTCAATGGCTGTCCTTGTACAGATCTTGCACCGAGACATGAAAGCAGCGAACGTCCTGATCACGCGGGATGGAGTCCTGAAGCTGGCGGACTTTGGGCTGGCTCGAGCTTTCAGCCTGGCTAAGAACAGCCAGCCAAACCGCTACACCAACCGTGTGGTGACCCTGTGGTATCGGCCCCCAGAGCTGCTCCTAGGTAGGAGGAGCCCTAGGTGGGCTCTGCTGGCTTCTTGGCCCTCTGGGAGACTAACTCGGCCTCTCTGTTTAGGGGAGCGGGACTACGGCCCCCCCATCGACCTCTGGGGCGCAGGCTGCATCATGGCAGAGATGTGGACCCGCAGCCCCATTATGCAGGGGAACACGGAGCAGCACCAGCTCACCCTCATCAGCCAGCTCTGCGGATCCATCACGCCCGAGGTGAGGGCGAGAGCAGGGACGAGCAGTGGAGAGCAGGAGTGTGGGCAGAGTCTGGGACCAGGCACTCGGGCCTCTTCCCTACCCTGTGTGCCTGCTGCTGGCAGGGAGGCTGAAGAATCTTCTAGCCTGTGTTTTGGGGTTGTCACTCACCCAAACACCCTCAATTTCTGCTTAAAGAAGGGTGGGGGTTTTTATTCTCAGGTGTTTTGCACTGGTCATCTTGAAAAGCCTCTTGAATTCTGTCTTGTGATTTGAGGCATCAGCTCAGCTCTGGTGTGCTGATGGCCCCTGGTGCGCCTGGCCCCTTCTCAGCTCCTCCTTTATCAGCAGCTCGTCCTGCCCTCTTGTGGAGAGCAAGCTGAGGGATCTCGGCCCAGGCTGGGATCTGCAGGATGTTGTGCTGGCAGCTGCAGAGTCCTCATCCTGCTGTCACATTCATTATGTAAATACACTAGAGGCACTTTCTTTGGCATGTAGATAGATACCTGCTGTGGTCTCTCCCAGATCGAGATAAGTGCTGGTGATTGCAGCAGGCTTTGCCTTCTAAGGATAAACAGTGCCACATCCAGGTGATTATTTAGCAATCAGTTTTGTCACTTTATCTTTCTGGATGTGGTAGCTGGCCTGAACCGTGCTCTCTAGTAGTTCTTTTGTGGGGGAACCAGAAATCCTGGAGCATCGTTTCCACACCAGGAAGACTCTGTCCTGACTTGTCCACATGTCTCCAGGCATTAGTGCAGCCTTTAGTGGCTCTTTGTTGCTGTGAGAACAAGGTCTGTCCGCTTGGGGGTTATAAAATAGAATTGTTATTTTGGCAGACCTCACCCTGGTTTGCCTGAGAGTGTTTGAATCAAAAATGGCTTGTCCTTTCCATAACTATTGCTTGCCAGCCCCTTTTCCTGTCCCTTCCCAGGTTTGGCCGAACGTGGATAAATACGAGCTGTACGAGAAGCTGGATCTCCCCAAGGGGCAGAAGCGGAAGGTGAAGGATCGCCTCAAGGCCTATGTCAAAGACCCCTATGCGCTCGACCTCATCGACAAGCTGCTGGTGCTGGATCCCGCCCAGCGCATCGACAGCGACGATGCCCTGAACCACGACTTCTTCTGGTCGGACCCCATGCCCTCAGACCTTAAAAACATGCTGTCCACACACAACCAGTCCATGTTTGAGTACCTGGCCCCACCACGCAGGAGGGGTGGGCACATGCCCCAGCAGCCAGCGAACCAAGGCAGGAACCCAGCTGCCACCAACCAGACTGAATTCGACAGGGTGTTTTGACATCCGGTGGGGTCCTGGCTGGGCTTCCCCTCATTAATTGGAGATGTCCTGGTGAGGTCTTTTTGTCTAGGAAAGGACTTTTTTCAAGGTGAAGTGACTGATGGCGTTAACAGAGCTTGGCCGTCTCCTCTCGGCCACCGCAGAGCTGCGTGACTTGGGGAGGTGACACCTGTGAGCTCAACATTGTTTACTTGCAGTTTTGTCTCAGAACCTGTTTTTGCTCCCCCAAAAGTCTGTATTGGTTACATTAAACTTGCAGATCAATTGTTATGGACCTGGTGATGGAAAAGTGTCCCATCCATGCTGGGGCTCTTGGCAAATAGTGCGGGGAGTGGCAGGACTGGGAGTAGCTGCCCTGCTTGGAGATGTCTCAGCTCTCTTGGTCGGTCGTAGCTCCTGCATGGAGTATCCTCTGAGCACTGAAGCGTTGATGTAGGACGAGGCAGGTGCTTCTGAGTCATCAGATGTGTCTTGGGGAAGGCAGAGTCACCCTAGACAGCATGACTAGCTCTCCCTGGAGACTGGGATCTAGCCTATAAAAGGGCTTATTGAGCAAACCAGAGAGGTGGCTGGCAGAGCTGGATGCTCCATGTAGCCAGGATTTACAATAGGAATTGCTGGTCTCTGACAGCACATGGCCTCCATGCTTTCTTCATTGCAAACCATGATTGGGACTCATATTGGATACACCCAACCTGCTGTGGGCAAGCACTGGCCTGTGCCTGAGGTGAGACCTGCCGTCCTGCTGTCTGCAGGGATTTCAGGATAGCGTGGCAGGGCTGGGCACACTGTGCTGGGAGCAGGGGGACACTCATGTGTCCCCTGCTCTCTCCTGGAGCTCTTTGCATGAGAGACTAGAACAAGACCACTGCCTTCTTTGGGTACAGTGACTAGCCTGACACACTGGGCTGACCTGTGCACACCTTATGCCAGAACTCGTAGAGAGCAAGTGGTCCTCCACAGCTGCTCTCTGCAGAGTTTCCCATGGCTATCAGCTGTAGTCAGCTGTCTTCTCCCTGAGCCCCATGGATGCCAGGATCCCAAGAGTCAACATGTGCAGCTGGTGATAGCATTTGGCACTTGGTAACTTGTCTGCTAACAATAACTGGCAAAAGCCATGTTGAGGGTAGTGTAAGGTCGCATGAGGAAGTGGTGGTGAGCGGGGCCCTTCTCAGGATGAAAAATGGGCATGATAAAAGACACGCACAAGGTCTCTCTGTCTTGGTTTGGGGCTCTGAAACAGTGTCTGTTTGGAGGGGGGGGACTACTTTGTTTCTTTGGAAAAATAGTCGGTTATGAGCAATAAGCCAGTTGTGCCATTGTGGATAAACGTGGTCCTGTCCTAAACAGCTGGTGTGAACGTCCTGTCGCTGTGCTGCCTAAATGGAGACAGCAGTAGGAGCCTGCACGCCAGCACCTGGCCTTCCCGAGGGGCAGTTCGGGCTCGGGCACCCTGAGACCCCTGCCCTGCTCCTGGGCAGCTGGGAGGGGAGGTCAGCGCTGCCGTGGATTAACACAGCGGTACCGCTGCCAGGAGCAGAGGAGGCTGCTACGGGCAGCCCGGGGGCTCCACTGGCACCGGGCGGGGGCGATGCCGCTGGGCGGGGGGCTGCGGAGGTCCTGGCGGTCCCTGTGCCCCGGCTTGGGCGGTGGGGGCTGTAGGGCTATGTCCCTGTGCTGACGGGCTGAGCGTCCTCGAGACGCGTTGTGCCTGATGCTACGTCCTCGTCCTCTCCCTGTCCCGAGCGGGGCAGCCGCGGCCCCCGTGCCCCTCCCGAGGTGTCTGGATGGTCACGGGGGCGGCCGCCTCGCTGCCCCTCGCAAACATGGCGCTCCCCCCTTTCCTCATGCGACGTGGCGCGCGCTGCCAGTTGCAAAGATGGCGGCGGCGGTGTCCGGGGGGGCGGGACGGCCCCGCCCCCTCCCCCGGCTGCGCGCGCGGTTTGCGCGGGGCGGCGCGCGCGCAGCGGGGATGGTGGCGCGGGG
>VWZW01003808.1:1303452-1319033 GCA_013397115.1 Edolisoma coerulescens | reverse complement strand
CGCGACAGCGATGGGGCTCCGGTTCCGCGCGGGGCGGCAGAGACACCTCCCTTCCCGACCCCCTCTGCCGCCTCCCGCAGCCCCGGGCCGTGCCGGCTGCCGCGCGCCACGTGTCTCCGCTTTCTGTTCGGGTCACCCCGTAAAGCGNGCCCCATGGCAGCAGCGGGTGAGCCCGGCCTGCAGCGGCAGCCGCTCCGGTAGCCACGGCGTATCCCGGCCGCACGCGGCTGCGCCAGCTGTCGTGGGGGTGATGGCGGTCCCCGGCGTGGAGCGCCCCCCCCTCCCCCCGGGCAGGCGGGAGCGGTCCCGCTCCGCAGAGCTGGAAGCGCCATCGGTGCCAGTGCCCACTGTCTGGTGGGCCAGGACCCAGCTGCCTGGGTGGAGTGTCCCCACACAGGGGACGGGGGTTGGTGCCATGCCAGGTCCCCCCCTGCAGCACACGGAGGTGCAGCACCAGGCTCACGTCCCCTTGGCGGGGGTTCGGGGGGTTCCGTGACACCGGTGACCTCTTGTCCCAGGTGCGCCATGCAGGTGCAGCGTTGCTGCTTCATTAGCGCCGCTCATTAAACACGGGCAGGACGGGTGCGCACTGGAGCGCTGCCCGCTCCCGCCGGCAGCGACCTTGTCCCGCTGCGCAGCCGTGGGTGCGGGCGCTGGGCTGTCCCGTGCCCCACCGCGGGGCCAAGGGGCACCTGGGGAGGGGCGGGTAGCCCCTGCCCATAAGTAGCCTGTCCCCGTGACAGGATCTGGCGCTGCCGGCACGTCCCCGCGGCACCATGGCGGAGATGCTGCCGGCGTGGGTGACCAGTGACACCGCCGAGGGGACTGAGCCCGAAGGGGTGGGTCAGGGTGCAGTGGGCTCTGGGCAGACTGGCCTCTGGCGCTGTGGCAGTTGGCACGGCCCCAAGGCTGCGGTGATGGGCACCATCCCGACTACCCTGAGGGTCTTTCCAGGATGCAATCCGGATGCTCAACACCCTGCAGACCAATGCCAGCTACCTGGAGCAAGTGAAGCGGGAGCGCGGTGACCCCCAAGCCCAGCTGGAAGCCATGCAGGGCTTTTTGGAAAGAAGCGGACTGAAGGTGAAGGGCTGATCCCTGTCCCTCTTCCCCCTGTCCGGTCAGCAGTGCCACCATGCTTGGCACTGGCTGCCATGGGGGTCTCACAGGGTGGTTGAACTCTTACAGGTCAAGGACCTGGATCGACTGAACATCATCCACGTCACGGGGACGAAGGGCAAGGTGAGGCGNTGCTGTCTCCTCAGGGCTCAGCGTGCGCCTTCACTGAATGCATCCTCCGCAGCTACGGGCTGAAGACGGGCTTTTACAGGTGGGCATGGGGGTCAGGAGGGTTTTGAGGGGCCAGTGGAGCTGTGCCTAACTCTTCCTCCTGCTCTGTACCCCCAGCTCCCCTCACCTCGTGCAGGTGCGTGAGCGGATCCGCATCAATGGGCAGCCCATCAGCAAGGACCTCTTCAACAAATACTTCTGGCTGGTCTACAACCGCCTGGAGGAGACCAAGGTGGGGGCAGCAGGGTTTGTGGGGGTGCTCCCTCCCATGGGTCCCCTGCTCCCACAGGGTCATGTGCTCACCCTCACCCTGCTCTGCCTGGCAGGACCCAGTGCATGCCAGCATGCCGGCGTATTTCCGCTTCCTCACCATCATGGCCTTCCACGTCTTCCTGCAGGAGAAGGTCAGTGGTGGTGGCCTCCAGCTTGTGATGGAGATATCAGGTTGGTGGGGACCTCAGGGAGGGGGGACATGGGATCCAGCCCCCATTTGGGGCAGAATTTGTGTAGCTCAGGCTGTCATGGCTGTAAACGGGGGATGCTGTGCCAGGTGGATGATTCCCCCACAAATAGGGCGTGTGCTTAGGTGTGGGTTTGGAAGGGGTGGTGGCAGGCACCCATCTCCAGCCACATCCCTGAATCCATGGGGACATACGCAGCTGGTGGCTCTGATGGCTCCAGTGTCCCGTGTCCCCAGGTGGACCTGGCAGTGGTGGAAGTTGGCATTGGCGGCACCTATGACTGCACCAACATCATCAGGTAGGAGCTGGTAGGGCTGAGCCTCTCCCCAGGGCTGCCAGGGCCTGATGTCCCCACAGTGGAGGGGGGAACAGCAGGGAAACTGCCATGCTGCATCCCCAGGGCACCAGTGGTGTGTGGGGTCTCCTCCCTGGGCATCGACCACACCAGCATCCTAGGGGACACCATGGAGAAGATCGCCTGGCAGAAGGGAGGCATTTTTAAGGTAGTGAGACCTGGTCTTCTCTCTCTTGTGTTTTTGGGGTGTGTTCCCCCATGTCCCTGAGCATCCCCATGTCCCTAAGCACCCCATCCTTCCCAGCCCGGTGTGCCGGCGTTCACCGTGGCGCAGCCAGAGCGGCCGCTGGAGGTGCTGAGGGAGCGAGCCCAGGAGCGGAAGGTGAGTTGGTGGTGGGGGTGTGGATGGGGAGTACCCCATGGCGGGGGCTCAGCCTCCTCTCCCCGCAGTGTCCCCTCTACCTCTGCCCAGAGCTGGACGACTTTGAGGAGGGTTGCCGGGCGCTGGAGCTGGGGCTGGCAGGTGCCCACCAGCGCTCCAATGCCGCCCTGGCCTTACAGCTGGCGCGGATGTGGCTGCAGCGCCGCGGCTGCCAGGGTAAGGCGGGGGATGGGGACAGGGGGCCAGACCCCACCAGGGTCCCTGAGGTCTCAGTGGGATGCCTGTCCTGCCTAGGTCTTGGGGAGCTGAAGGAGGTGCCACCAAGCACCGAGCTGGTGGGGAGGCCGGTGCCGCTGGCGCCTGCCTTCCGACTGACTGATGCCATGATTCAAGGTGCAGTATGGCCGTGCTGGGACCCCCCCATCGCCATGTCACAGGGCTTAGTGGGGCCATGCTGGACCCCAGCCGTTGCCATGTGTGGGGCACGGTCTGCCCCACACTGGATCCCCATGGGGGTGCCGGTGTTGGGGAGGGTATGAGGGTCCCAGCCATGCCCTGTGTCCCCCCAGGCCTGCGGGACACAGAGTGGCTGGGCCGGACCCAGGTGCTCTCCCACGGCCCCGTGACGTGGTACCTGGACGGAGCTCACACCACCAGCAGCATCCAGGCCTGTGTCCGCTGGTTCCACCAGGCTGCCCTCAACCAGGACAAGCCCCATGAGTAAGGAGAGGACACAAGGGGGGGACACACATTGCGGAGGTGTGGTGGTGGTGCTGGAGGTCCCCTGGGGGCATGGGCCACCTGCCCTTTCTCCCTGCAGTGGTTCTGAGGTGCGTGTGCTGCTCTTCAATGCCACAGGCGACCGGGACACGGCGGCACTGCTCAAGCTGCTGGTGGTGAGGTTTGGGGGGCACGGGGGGGGTCACTGTGCCTGGATGCCTGGGTTCTCTGCCTGTCCTGGGACCCGCTTTGCTGTGGGTGCAAGGAGCCACGAGGTGGAGCTGGCACCCTGTCTGTCTGTCTACCCACCCTGCTGTCCCGGGATGTATCCCACCTCAGCTCCCCCCTGCAAGGGTTTCACAGTCCTGGGTGTGGGGAAGGTAGTTGGATCACCCCCTGCCCCATCCCCTGTAACCCTGCTGGTGTGGGACTGGTCCCAGTGGAAATCCCATGGGTGGGTCCTGAGGGTTCCCACAGTGCTGATTCCTCCTGGTTCTGCAGCCCTGTCACTTTGACTACGCTGTCTTCTGCCCCAACTTCATGGAGGTGTCGGTGGCCAACAACGCAGGTAAGTGCTGGGGAGACAGGCTCTCCCCCAGCTCCCCATCCTGATCCCTCCCCAGCTCCCCCTGCAATCCCTAACTGCTGTCCCCATGCCTCCCAGACCAGCAAAACTTCAATGTGACGCTGGAAAATGCCCTGACCCGCTGCCTGGAGAACCAGCAGACATGGACAAGGCTCCTGGAGGAGAAAGTGGGCCAGGATCCCTGGCTCCCATCTCCCCTGCGGATGAGGGGGCTGCTGCAGCCAGCCCCTGCCCGAAGCTCCGTGCTCCTGGTGCCCCCAGCCCCACAACCCCTCAATTCCCCAGCCCTCGTGTTCCCATGCCTGGCCCAGGCGCTGCGGTGGGTAGCACAGGGCCGGGACCCCCATCTGGCAGCCCCTGCGGCCTCGGGTGCTCACCCCCACCCCGCAGCCAGCAGTGGGGCCGTGCTGCTGCGGGAGGCAGCTGCTGTCCATGTCCTGGTAACCGGCAGCCTGCACTTGGTGGGGGGGGCCCTCCGGCTGCTCGACCCGGCGCTGTCCCAGTAACGGGGGACAGAGCTTTGCACCTCTGTTTACTTGAAGCAACAGTTTTGCCCCCAGTGATGCTCGGAGGCATCTGGAGGGGGATGTGGGACCTCCCCACCCCGTGCTGGCTTGGCTGTTTTCACCCCAGTGCCTTTTGCCTGTGTTCCCGGGACACTGTCCGTGGGGGGATGCTCCTGGCCTCCATCCCCTCCCTAGTGAGACTGACTGGGGGGGACCCCCAGGGTTTGGGGGGCTGCCCCAGGCTGTGATGAGGTCCCAGTGCCCAGGGGGCTGGTAGGTGGGAGCCTCAGGCTGTGGCGAGGCTTGGCATCAGGGCACAATTAATTTAACATAGGGAAGATTTTTATTATTATTGATAAGAGTTTGTAACTTGGACAGGGAGCTGGGGGGGGGTGGTGGGTTCTGCCCATCGTTCTGTGGGAGGGCAGCAGCCTTGCACCATCCTCTGCAAATAAACCTCTTGCTGCTCCCACTGGTGCCTGCTGCCTTCTTGGGGAGATGCAGGAAGGGCACGCGGGTCACCCCAAGTGCTGGGGCATGTCCAGGGGGCACCCACTTCTTCTTCCCCCCCCCCATTTGATGGGGAGCCTTGTGGGAGGCTTTGGCAATAGCTGCTCTTTCTGCCTCCCCACTGCAGTGGGGGACCCCAGGGGGGTTGCAGGGTGCCCCCCCCCCAGTGTGGGCTGCCCTTAGGGGGCCAAAGCATTCACTGAATGAGTAATGGAGACCCCCTCTGGGCTCGGCCTGAGATTTGGGGAAAAAAATCAGCTTAATGGCACGGGGGTGGGTCCCCAAGTCCGTTGGCCGGGGGCTGCGCGGGCTCAGGGGGGCCCGGGGGCGTCAGGCCATGCTGCTGGTGGAGCAGGGGGTGCTCTGGGTGCTGCCGATGCTGTGACTGGTGCTGCTGCTCTCCGAGGCCGGCGCCGTGCTGGAAACAGGCTGCAGTTTGGAGATGGGACCTGGCTCACACCGCCCGCCACGGGGAAACACCAAGGGGAAACCAGACTCAGGGCAAACAGTGGTGGCCTTGGCTCAGTCCCATGGGACCTTCCAGCCCTCATGCACAAACCCTCACCGACCACTCCCCAGCTGGCCCCTGAGCCCCTGGGATGGAGATGAGCAAGGGGCACCAGGAGCAGGAGGGAGGGCAGATGGCGGAGGGGCCCCCAGACAAGTAGGAGGGACCCTGAGGAGCTGTAGACACCTGGAGCAGGGTTATTCCCCTATAGCATTGCCAGGACTGTACAGATGAGGGCAATGGAGCAACCTGGTCTCTGGCTCACCTCGGGACTTTGGCCAGGAGGGAAAAATGGGCAACCCAGTAAGGGACATGCATGTGGCCCCCCCCATCCCACCACGGGGATCCCCAGGGGTGGTGGATACTCACGGGTGTGTGAGTAGATGTACCAGAGCCCAGCAGTGAGGAGTGCCCCGATGAGGAAGGCACCAAAGGTGATGCCCAGGACAGCGGCTAGCCCCAGCCCACGGTCTGTGGGAGGATGAGGCCGTCAGCACTGCCACACTGGGAGGGTTCCTTTCCCAATCCCATTCCCATCCTGACCACCTCCCTTGCCCTGAACTTACAGCTGAGTGGCCGCCAGGCATCCTTCACTGTCACCTCCAGGACCTTCTCGAAGATGGTGTCGTTCTGTGGAGGTGGAGGTTGGGATGAGAGGGGGAAGACGTGCACCCCTGCAGGGTGACAGAGCTGGGGGTCCCCAGGCTCTTTGCAGACCAGGGAATGCTGCTCCTGGATGGGCTCCATCACCCAATGGTGCAGGACAAACCCATCAGGCTGCTGCCACCGATGGGGACCACATCACAGGGTGGGGGGAGTTACACTGACCTGCAAGCCGGCTTTACACTTGAGGGTGGCAGAGAAGGGAATGTGCCCGTCCTCAGGAATGGTGTAGGTGAAGCGGAAGCGCCAGACCTTCCTCCCGTGGCTGCTGGGGGGTCCCTCCAGCACGGCCACCCCCGCGCCACGGGCCTCCCCCCCCTGCACCAGCAGCACCGGCTCCCGCCCTGAGGCCACCAGCCAGCATTCCTTCAGCTGCAGGTCGGCTGGGTGATCCATCCACCGCATGGACGCCTGCATGGGGTGGGAATGGGGCACACCATCAGGGTCACTGGCCCAGGGATGGCTGGACTGCCCCAGCCTGGGCACCGGGACAGTGGCAGTACCTGCACAAAGGCCTCCTTGTTGATTTCCAGCTCCGTCTGTGGTGCCTCGAAGGCAGCGGTGGGGAAAAGGCGCAGGAAGAGCTCCCGCGGGATCTCACACTGGAAGCCAACCTGCAAGAGGGGGCAGCACTGAGGGGGCACCCAGCACCCAGCCGACAGTGACACTGGCACCTTCTCCCAGCCCTGGACATGCTGGGAAACCCGGCCCTTACCCGCACACTCTGGAACACTGCATCTTTGGCCAGGCTGAGGATGAGCTGCGGACAAGGCAGGAAGGTTGGGTCAGTCAAGTGGTTCCCATTGCTGGGGTCTGTTGTNTCCATCTCCACCCTGGGATACAGTATGATGTTTCCAGCCATGCAAAAGCAAGGAGGTCCTGGTGGAGAAGACCCAACGGTAATCACTGAAGCTCTCATGGGCCATCAGTGGGGCTGGGGGCAACAACAGCCCCCCTCTCACCTCATTGTTGGCATAGCCCCTGCCCTCCAGTGAGGTGCCACAGTGGCTGAGAGGGCTTTTCAACATGAAGTGGGTGGCATTTTTCTCTGCCTGGCAGCTGATGTCCCTCAGGGTGATATTCACCACGTCCTTGATGGGCTGGGAGGAAAGCACACTGTAGTCACCCACTGGCTGGGGACAGCCCCGTGCCACCCACCCCGAGCCCCCAGAGGAAAATGCAACTTCTGAGTGATGTTGGTGGACATTGGGACCCCTCTCCACCCTCCTCACCTCCAGGTAGGACCTGATGATGACGATCTCCATGGTTTCATCTGTGCACTTCCAGGGCTTGAGTGTGAGCAGCACCTGGTGGGGCAAGTCTGGGGGCTGTGTGATGACAAGTGGGGTGGTCGTCACAGGTGTCTCAACTGTCTCTGTAGGACAGGGAGATGAGGGGGGCTGAGTTGGAGTGGTGGGACCCCCATCCCGCCCAGCCCTGGGGCGCTGGGGGCCTCACCGTGCCCCTGAATCTCCAGGCTGATGTGGGTGCTGGCAGGGATGGCGGAGTAGGAGGCAATGACACTGTAGTTCTTCTCGAAGGCTTTAGCAATGAGGTCCTGCTCCGTGTCAGGCAGGAGATCCCCATGGAACAGCATCGGGAATAAGGGCACCATCCTGTAACTCCCAGAGACCTGCAGTGAGGAGGAAAGGGGGGAAGCATAGAGGGCTAAGTGGAGACAGGGATATCTGGGGGTGCACAAGGCAGGGCTCATCCCAGTTATGAGGGCTTGCAGCAAGGGGCTTCCCCATGTCTAATGCCTCCACGTGCCCTCCTGCCACTCTCCCCATGCCACCAGCATCTCCTGGGCACCTGGCAGACCCCTTGGTGGGGGTGGTGGGGAAGACACGTTCCCCTCAGCCTACCAGTAAGTGGATGTGGCACTTCAAGGAGAGGGACCAGGTGAAGTTGGCCTTGCTCTGCAGGATGAGTATCTGGTTGCCAACAGAATTCTCAGGACAGCTCAGAGACAGGTTCACCTCTTTGATGGGGGAGCTGCAAAACAACAAGATCCCCCTTCTCAGCATTCCACACCAACAGGTTCCCCCATCCAACTCGGGATGTGGGGCTCTGCCTTTGAGATACCCCAACAGCTTCCCAAGCATCTCCAAGCATATCCCACCACCTGCCCCACTGCTGGCACTGCGGTACCTGGGCTCCGACTGCAGGTGGATGATATGAGCAGCCCTGGAGCTCTGGGCGTCACTGCGTGAGCAGCCCTTCACCCCGTGGAAGAAGACCTCAGTCTCAAGGTGCAGAATGGCATTGAAGTGCTCCTGGGGAATGCATTGTGGAGGGCTGCGGGCATCTGTGTAGGCAGTGGGGCCATCAAAGTCAAACTGGGCTCAGTGGGTGGGGAGACGCTCAGGGCCAGGGGCATCAGTCCCCATGGCATCTCCCCGGGGAAGGTGCTTTGCCCCAGGCGGTTGTCACCCTTCTGGAACAGGAAGATCATTGCTGCCCACTCCTGCCCCCCAGTGCTAGCCCCAGCCCCACGCACCTTCTCCCAGGTGAAGCTGGACCCTGCGGGGGTCCTGCAGTTCGCTGTAGGATGTGATGCCCCCGTAGGCAGCCAGAGCCCGGGCCAGCAGCTCCCCCTCGCTGGAGACCATGAGTGGCTCAGAGTTTGATGCTCTGATGGTCTCCGGGCTGAGTTGGGCATCCTGTGGGCCAAGTGACAGCCTAAGCCGGGGTGAGGGGCAAGGCGCATCCCTCCCTTGCACAGGCTGGCATGGGAAAGGAAGGAAAACCTTTCCCCACAATGTGCAGGGTACAAATGTGAACCTAAAACAGGTGAGCGTCCCTGGAGCCTAGGCTGGGGGTCACCCTGGATGAATGGGGGTTTTTGGGGCCATGAGCTGGGAGCGGAGAGAGTGGCTGGCGGCACGCGGAGGGCTCAGCCCACTTTATTATTAGCCACAAACAAAGCAGGAGGTTTATTTTGCTAACAAAGCGCCCGACCCCGGCTCAGCTTGCTGGAGCCAAACCCCATCCCTGACCTTCCTCCTGCGGGCCGGAGGAAATGGGAGCTTTTTCCAGCCCTGTGCGTCATTCCCTGCCTGGCCAGCCCAGTGCTCAGTGCCGCCAGCAATGGTCAGGAACGTCCCCTTCTCCCTGGGGCACCACAAGCATCATGTCTGGTGATTGGGGGGACCAGTGACACCCTTAAACAACCCCATGGATGGCCCCAGCCCTGCTACCCCCCAGGATTGCTCCCAATGTGGGGCTGTGGCACTCACGGTGCGGATGGTCAGGTTTGAGCACGGGGAGGTGATGGTGGCAGAGCAGCAGGCGCAGAGGAGAACGAGCACTGCTGACCGGCTGCAGGCATCATCTCGTGGAGTGACTGTCACCATCAGTGGGACAGGAGAGGCCTTGGGTGGAAGAGGAGAGTGTCACCACTGTGGCCACCAAGCCCCAACTGCTGTCACCTTCCTGGCTGCCCCCTGGAGCCAGAGGGAGCAGGGGGAGACCTCAGGCTGGCCCTGAGGATGAGCCATGAAAGAGGCAGCCATGGGTGGGTTTAGGGGGCAGGGATGCCACATGGGTGTGTACCCACACTGGCAAACACCCTCTGGCTTCCCTAAGCAAGGGACCAGCAGTATCCCCACCTGGAAGATGGTGGTATCCCCACACCGGTGTCCAGGACACCCCACATAGTGGGGTCTAGGCACCCCCTCCTTAGGGACCAGGGCATCCTTGAGTTAGAGACTAAGTAATCTCTGCACTGGGTACAAGGGTGTCACCCCACTGTGGACTGGGGTATCCCCACACTGAGGACTAGAGCATCCCTACACTAGGCCAGGGCATCCCCACCCTGGGCACTGGGGCATCCTCACTGTAGGTACTGGGATGTCTCCCACTGAAGACTGGAGAATCCCCACCCTGGGCACCGGGACATCCCCCTGGCAGATTTCCAAGCCCTATCCCAGCACGGTGCAGCCGCTCCCGGCTCAGGTGCGTTCATACTGGTGTGCAGAGATGCCTGGGCACAGTGGTGGCACACACCATCCCTCATGGCTAGCACTGCCTGGTTGCCTCCAGCCGGAAATACGGATGGGGAAGTCAAAACTCCAGGCACTAAGTTTGGCAACTGCTGCCTGAATAACGGCTCTCAAAGTTCTGAGCCAGGCAGTGGGCCGTGAAAACCAGCTGGGCACTGGGTGGGTGGATGCTGTTGCCAGTGCCAGGCACAGGGCTGGCAGGATGAGGCCGTGGGCATCCCGGCCTGGCCATGGCCCCGTGGCAAGCGTGGGTGGCCAGGGACCCCGGGTGGCCCGGAGCATCGGGGAGGAGCTGGCGGCGGCTTCTTTTCCTGCCGCGTGTTTTGTGGCACTCCATTGTTTGGCTGCGCGAGTGGCGGGAGCCTCGGTGCTCCCCGCCGCCGCCTTTCGGGTTANCTTTTTTTTTTTCATCGTGGGGATCTGCTTATAGAAAGCAGCTTCCAGTAATTCTTCTATAAGTGGAGCCACATCCCTGCCCAGCTTCCCCCGCACGCCGCGGGGCTCGGTGCCGCAGCCGTGACATCAGTGCGTGTCCCCCGTTGCTGCTGGTGACAACCCCGCGGCACCCCCGGCCCTGGCCCTTATCCGGGATGCCAAGGCCAGGTCACACCAGGCTAGGCCAGAGGGGTCCTTGTAAAACTGACCCTCCCCAGCGCCTCCTGGCCTGGCTCCCCCTCTGCTCCAAAAGCAGAACTGGGAGAGATGGGAGGTGGCAGGGAGGGGGAGTGTGGCGCCGGGTGGCCCAGGGCTGGGCCAAAATCGGGTGCTGGGCCCCAGCCAGCTTGAGAGAAGCCGGGCTGTCCTGCAGAGCTGCCATGCAAACCCATGTGCTGGTGCAAACCCACCCAGCAGTGCCAGCCAGTACCAGCGCCAGCCCTGCCACCACCCTGCACCATCCTTGCCCCAAAACATCCACAGTGTGGTTATCACCCCTCGGCACGGCCATTGGCAGACAGGTTTCTGCTCTCCTGGACACCTTAAAATGATGTACCTGCTTCATCCCTCCTTCCATCCTTCCACTCCTTCCTCCATCCCTCCCTTCATCCCTCCTTCCATCTCTTCCTCCATCCTTTCCTCCATTTTACCTTCCATCCCTTCCTCCATTCCACTTCCCATCCCTCCTTCCCTCCCCACCGTGGTCACCACTGGGTACCCATGGTTCTGCCCAGGTCCTGAGCCAGAACCAGGCCACCTTCCCCAGGGAAATGGGGTGTCCTGAGATGTCCAGCACAGGAATATCTGCTTGGCAGCATGGGCTATTAAAGAATTCGCCTCTAAAGTCTTTACATTCCCATCAGGGGCAGAGATGCCCATGGCTGTGTTTGGAGGAGAAGCTTGGAGGAGGTGCCATGGAGGAGGTTAATCCAGGTCCTTTCACTGCTCCTTAATTAGAGGAAAGTTTTCACAGCTGCGACACCCTGCCTGCTGAGGACAGTGACAGGGTGACAGTGCTGTGGTGACAGTGTGAAGTGACAGAGTAAGGAGATGTTCTGGGGGGATGCACTGAGACCCCTCTCGCTCACCTTGGACCACTTGACGCTGAGGACATGGACTTCATGGCCTGTGCCCAGAGAGCTGTTGCTGACGCAGCCCCGTGGCACTGTGCTGGTGGCATAGGAGAGGGTGATGGGTGGCTCCGCTGTCACCGGCTGCAGGTCACAGCCCTCGGCTCTCCCGGGGTCTAGGAGGAAAACAAGAGAGGGTCAGTCCCCGCCGCACGGATGTGGGGTGACACAAGACGGGGGGACATGAAGCAGGAGGGGGCTGAATGTCTGCGCCAGGGCTGGCACTGCCCCTGCAGCCTCAGTCCCCAGCCCGGCGTCACCACGGCCCCACCGCCGGCACAGCACCCCCGGGACCATCTGCTACGTGTTTGCTCGGGGCCCGTCTGCCACCGCCAGCCCCCTCCGCAATCACGTTAATGACCCTTGGATCCGGGCTGGAAAAATCCACTGTCCCTGCTCGGCGCTGCCGCGTGCCAAAACTCGCAGCCAGCCGCCCCGAAGGCTGGGGCAGTGGCGGAAGCCCCCCCGCCTTCCCCCGCTGCAGGAAAGTGGGAAGCGCAGGTATGGAAATGGCTGTAAAGCTCATCCTCCGCGGGCGCTGAGGCGTGAGCTTTGCCCCATCCCAAAGCCCCCGGCGGCGCGCGGCGAGCGGGGCCGGCCGGCGGCTGCCAAGGGAAATCCTGAGCGCAAACAGCCATTTGAAGGCCTGATCCTGTAAATCCCCACGTGCCTCGACAGTTTCCTCTGTCTCAGGCAGCCCTGCTGTGGCCGGGCTGTCCTCAACTTGGCCCCGAGGAACCGTCTGCACGCATGGGTGCTCCCTGCCAGGGGGCTGGGCAGGATGGTCACAGCTGGGGGCTTTCTGTGGGGAGACAGTGCCTGGGATGCTGTGTTTCCTTTGGAGGTGGCCACTGAGCTCTATCCCTTCCCACTCCATCTTTTCCCATCCCTGGTGGCTCCAGCCAATGTACAGGGAGATGTCTGGACCGCACTCCAAGTCCACCCAGCCACCCCCACCGGGACTGGGGCTAGAGGGTATGATGCTCCAGGTCACTGAGTTTTTGGGACGCAGCACCCGGCAAAGGGCCACTCGTTCCAAGTCGTGCCCATCATGGTGTCCCTGACCTGCGTCTCACGTTGGGGTGGCCCGGCTGTGGCGGCAGGGTTACGGCACAGACCCCCAGTGACGCTGCTGTGGGCCCACGTATTGTCCGGCGCTTCCTCCCCCCAGAATGGCGGCCGCGCGGCCGGCAGCATCGGGAGGAAGATAAACAGCCGCTTATCTGGGCGCCACAGGCTGTGTCCCTCTTCCCTTCTACTCCTGCCCTGATGGCACTGGGCATGGCCACACATCCTCGGCACCGCTGGGCCGAGGACGGGCAGCTCATCACTCCTTGGGCAGCATCTTGCCAGGAGGTCAGGCAGGGCTGGGGGCCGCGGCTGGGCTCGCCCCTGGCGCAGGGCAGGGATGCCAGCGGAGGGGATGTGGGGCAGCGGTGCCAGTCGGGCACTGTCTGTCCCTAGGGAAGGCAGCGGGCTCCAGCATTATGTCAGGATCAGATAAGGGGGCTCAGCTGGGCCGCCGGGGCGATCAGATAAGGGCACTGTTATTTTTGTAGTACAGGAAAGGGAAAAAAAATTAAAAGGAAGAAAGAAAGAAAATCCACTTCATGTTTTTTCAACCTGCACTCTCCCTTGCTTTGGTGCAGCTGAGATCATGGAACGGGGATGATCCCGCTGTGGCTCCCCTGTGGGTCAGGGGCTGGGAGGGCAATTCCTGGGGTTTTGGGAGCAGATGAAAGACCTGGGCAGAGAGCAACGCCGGGGTGTGGGGTGCAGGTCAAGGGCGGCTCTGGCAGCGCAGGATGCCCACGGGATGGGCAGCGCCGCTTTGGCACCCTTGCATCTGGCTGTGTTGCCTCGGCACTTGTGTAATGTGCTGATCCAGGTCAGGAATGGGGATGGACCCTGCATGCAAACCTGAGAGGGAATTGTCGTCCTCTGAGCCACTGCTGGCTGTTGGACCATGCTGAGGTGGCTTTGGGGCTCAGATGATGGGGTGGATGGGTCCAGGCTTTAGGCCTGACACAAGCCACATCATTCCTGCCACTCTCTAAGTCAGACAGTTGCCAAGAAGCCTCTCCTCAGAGATGGGAGGGGACGGCCCAGCACCATGCTCACCCCATGGGGAGCAGTGCTGGCCCCTGCTGAGGAGGCACAAAGTCTGTCACCTCTGGAAGGTGGCTGTGTCTGTGAGACACCCTGACACTGCACCCACCAAGAGCACCCTAGTCCCACATCACTGCACCCACCACGGTCATCCCAGTCCCACAGCACTGTGCCCACTGTGGGCATCCCAGTTCCATGGCACTGCACCTGTTGTGGGCACTCCCAGCCCCAGAGGTTCCTGTGAGGAAGAAGCAGCAACTGGACAAGATGTGGTGAGTAGCACAGGTAGGCAGGATGGGGACCAGATGTCACAGCTACGCAGGACATGGACCATATAGCACAGATACTCAGGATGGGCACCATACGGCACAACTACATAGGACAATATGGCACAGTCATATAGGATGGGGTCCATATAGCACAGCTGCATAGGTTAGGGGTGGTATGGCCATAGGAGATGGTCCTTTTATATGGCAGAGTGACACAGGACAGGGACCATACAGACACATGGGCATGTGTGGCACAGCCATATAGGATGGAGACTGTCGGGGACAAATACAAAGGTCATGGACACATGGCACCGCTACATAGGACACAGATGACATTGCAGAGCTGTGTAGGATGGGGACCAGATGGCATAGCTATGTGGTATAGGGACTATATGTCACAGACAGGGAGGACAAGCCCTCTGTGGCACAACGACATAGGATGTGGAGCATAGGGCACAGTTATAGGATGGGGACTGTACAAGAAAGCTACAGAGGACACAGACCTTACTGCACATCTACATAGGATAGGGACACCACAGCACTGCCACAGGGCAGGGACTGTGGCACCGCTATAGGATGGGGACCGAGCCTCACAATTACACAGGACACAGGACTTACTATACATCTACAAGGATGGGAACTGTACGGCACAACTATAGGGGACAGGGCCCATATGGCACAGCCTCACCGGACAGGGACTGTCTGGCACAGCCACCAGACAGGGTTGTGATATGAGAGAGTGGGTGTCAAGCCTGGCAGTGGGGCCACCCCAGCACCACCCATGAGCACTGGCCCCCAAGGTGACCAGGAGGGACCAACCCAGCCAGGACACTCAGTGCCGCTGGCCCCAACCTCTCCGGGCAGCTGCTGCCCTACCAGTTCCCTTCCCCTCTATCAGCAGGCCATGTCCCCGAGTCCCTGTCCCCGAGCTCCATCAGCACTGGCATCCCTCCTTGAAATTCCCCCTGTGGCTTTGCCGGGATCTCGGGGTGGCTCCGACTGCTCTGAAGGCAGATAAGCCCCCAACTCCCATATGAGCCTTTAAGGGTTTTTTCCCATTTCTCATCCCCTGCTCCATCCTCACATCCCATGGAAGGTTTTAAGGGTTTTTTCCCATTTCTTGTCCCCACCTCCTGGACAACCCCTCCATACTCCACGGTGCCGGGAAACCACAAAAGCACAAACCCCAGAACCCCATGTGCCACCGTCTTGGCCAGGACTCAGCCACGGTGTCTTCAACACCTCCCACACCCCGGTGACGCAGCCGGGATTTCGGGGGTCCCAGGGAGCGGCACGGCTGTGCCCTGTGTGTTCCGGGAATCGGGGTGGGTTTGTCCCTTCCCACATCGGAGCTGCTCCCCAAAACCTCCTCTCCCGGGGGGTTCCTGGGGGTGACACTGCCTGCGCGGGCACAGCCGGGACCCCTTTGGCCCCCAACCCGGAGTCACCGGTGGGTCCCGCCGCGGCGGCTGTCCCGTCACGGGGATCCCGTCCCGTGGTCCCATTCCGCGGATCTCATCCCCGGGGTCCGGTTCCCTGGTGCCCCCCGTCCCCACTCACCCGGGCGGCCGAGCAGCGCCAGGAGCAGCGGCAGGAGCGGGACGGAGCGGGGGCCCATGTCCGCCGGCGGCCGCTCCCCGGGAGCCAGCGCCGAGTGCGGGCGGCGGCAGCGGCAGGAAAACGACTCCCTTCGGAGGAGGCTCCGCGGCGGGG